>APFE030487899.1:67976-109773 GCA_000404065.3 Pinus taeda
GCAGACTCTAGAATTACATTCCAAAAAGGCGATTGTGGGAAAATCATCTTAACTTTATCTTTGAGCATTAGATTGAAATGTTGTAAGAAGCTACAAAAAGATGACAGACTGTAGTTTTCTGTGTATATTTTTAAGATTCGAAGGTCAAAATAGTGACATGTGGCACATTGTACAAGTTCTCTCTACTGAAAAATTAGATAATCAGGGAATCCTGGTAGATTGGGCATCATGCTTTCTTGGAGAATACAATTTTCATCAAACAAGTTGAATTGGAAAGAGGACCAGAGGGCTACTACATGAAGCAATTTCAGACCTTCGAGATCTGAAATTATAGAGATACAACAGATTCAATGTCGAGCTTCTACAAAGCGAAAAAAGGTGTGTAGTATTTTTAAAATTTTGCATAAGTTTGGGTTGAAGAATTAGTTTGAAGTTCAAATGGTATAGTGAAGCATAATTATCATTAATTGATTCCCCAAAGAAAGAAACTGGAAAATCCTAGTAAGTAACCATAAAGCTCTAGCATGTCTCATAAAGAAGAGGAATAAATGCAACATGGTATATCAAAATTATGAGACCAAGTGCAACAAATTTCACTCTCACAAAAGGTAACAGAAGCTAAGATTGATGGTTTAAAGAAAGGAGTGGAAGCTAAGATAAATGGCGTGGAAGCTAAGATGAATGGTGTGGAAGTTAAGATGGATGGCATGGAAGCTAATATGGATGGAATGGAAGTTAAAATGAATGGCATGTTCGCTAAGATGGATGGTATAGAAGAAAAATTGAAAGGCGACATAGAAGATTTGAAAATAGATTTGACTAAGTTGCTACAAGAAATTCTTAATAATGGTTAAAGGGTAGTAAAAAATACTCATGATGAGAACAAAAGAAATGTTAATCATGATTTCATAGACTCTAACATTGGATTGAACACCCACCATATTCCAAATATCGATATGAGGAATTTTGATGTCAAGGATCCTATAACATGGATATTATAGATGGAGCAATATTTGGATCTCCATAATGTTGAAAAAACACAAATAGTACGTGTTGCAACTTTATATTTGGAACCAAATCAGTTTGTATGGTATCGATGGCTTTTCTCTCGTAAACAAATTGTCACTTGGGAAATTTTTACGGAAGAAATGATAGCACATTATGAGGATACAAAAAGCAACACCTTTTTTAGCCAATTGATAAACCTCAAACAAAAGGGTTCAATGATGGAGAATATTGAGGACTTCCAAAAATTTAATATAAGGGAAAAATATATTCTAGAGGAGCATAGGATTGATGTGTTCATAGGGATTTTAAAGGATAACATCGAACATGAGGTTCACCTTTGGGAACCTGACTCATTGGAGAAGGCATTCAGGTTGGCAAGAAAAATGGAATGCAAAATTATGGCAACAAGGAATCCTACCACTCACAACTATAAGGATGGAAGTGTTTTCTCACCTAGCCTTCCACAACCTACAAGGTTGACACCCCAACAATTGGAAGAAAAAATAGCAGAAGGGATTTGTTACAGTTGTGATAGAAAATACACTAAAGGTCATAAGTGTGCTGAGAAGAAATTATTTCACACAGATTGTGAAGAGTAGGAAGAAAAGGAAAAAGAAATGTCAAAAGAAGAGGATATACACTAGGAGAAAACCCCAGCAAAAGAATAAATGAATCTGACCATATCTTGTAATGCATTGGTTGGAATGACCACTCCTCAAACTATCAAGAGAGAAGGACTTATCAAGAAGAAAAAGGTAATAGTGTTGATTGATTTGGATAGTACCCATAGTTTTATTCATTGTAAGATAGCCAAGGAATTGAATTGTTTCCTACATCCAACACCAGAGTGTTAAGTGATGATTGCAAGTGGAGGAACCATAAATTTCTCTGGAAAGTGCCATAATATCAAGCTATCCATGGGAGAATATGTATTCAATAGCCCAATACTTTCCATTCCAATGGGTGGTGTTGATGTTGTACTTGGAGTCCAATGGCTATAATCCTTGGTTACAATAGCTTTTAATTTTCAAGAACTCTTCATGAAATTTTCTTCAGAAGGAAAGCAAGTTGAATTAAGAGGTATTGCAGGGAAACTAGGAAATATAATCAGCTCTAATGGAATGACAAATTTTCTAAAGAAATAACAACGAGGCGTAATTGCACAATTATGTTCGCTATAGGTTCCCACACCGAAATCATCTATTTCTTCAGATCTCCAAAAAGTCTTGGACAATCATTCCAAGGTATTTAAGACTCCCAGAGGTCTCCCACCTATTTGTGATTATGATCATGCTATTCATTTGATTCCATGAAGTGTTCCTCCAAACATCAGGCCTTACAGATATCCCTATGCCCAAAAGAGTGAATTGAGTGTATGGCTGCAGAAATGATAGAGGCTCGTATAAATCAACCTATTCAAAGTTCTTTCTTTGCTCTAGTAGTGTTGGTACACAAGAAGGATGGATCATGGCATATGTTTCTGGATTATAGGGAGCTCAATAAGATCACTATTAAAGATAAATTTCCCATTCCTATCATTAATGAACTATTGGATGAATTTCATGGATCAATTTATCTCACCAAGTTGGATCTTCATTCAGGATATTATCAAATTAGAATGAAGACTGAAGACATTCCGAAAAGAGCATTTACAACTCATGAGGGTCATTATGAATTTTTGGTCATGCCTTTTGGCCTTATCAATGCACCTTCTACATTTCAAGGTTTGATCAATTCCATTTTCAAACCCTTCCTTAGAAAATTTGCATTAGTATTTTTTGATGATATACTAATCTATAGCAAGTCTTGGAAGTATCATTTTCAACATGTTGATAGGGTGCTCAAGCTATTGGAGGAGAAAAAATTATATGCAAAAAGCTCCAAATGTTTCTTTGGAGTAAAAGAGGTGGAATATCTGGGTCATATTCTATCTCATGAAGGTGTTAAGGTAGACCCTACAAAAAGTAAAGCCATTAAGGAATGGAAAATCCCCACATCCATAAAGCATCTGCAAGGATTTCTCGGGTTGACAGGGTATTATCGCAAGTTTGTTAAGAATTATGGGAGAATAGCAGTGCCTCTAACAACACTATTGAAGAAAGATGAATTTTCATGTACTCCAGAAGCAACAAAGGCCTTCGAACATCTTAAAGAGGCAATGTGCCAAGCACCTGCCTTAGCTACATCGGACTTCACAAAAACCTTTATTGTGGAATGTGATGCTTCAAGAAATGGAATGGGTGTTGTTTTAATGCAATATGAAAGACCCATTGCTTTTGAAAGTCGTCCAATCAAGGGAAAGTTTTTACACAAAGCTATTTATGAGAAGGAAATGTTGGCAATACTCCATGCACTTAAGAAATGGTGACCCTACCTAATGGGAAGACACTTCAAGGTAAAAACGGATCATGATAGCCTTAAATACTTTTTAGAACAAAGATTATCCTCTGAAGAGCAACAAAAGTGGGTCACAAAGATGTTGGGTTATGACTTTGAAATCATCTACAAAAAAGGGAAGCAAAATGTGGTGGCAGATGCACTCTCAAGAAAGGATGAGGATGTGGAAGCATTGTCGTGCGCCATTTCTATTATCCAACCAGATTGGATACATGAAGCAAGGGAGGAATGGAAGAATTATGAAGAAGTGTGGGCACTTGTTCGAAAGTTACAACAAGATTCAAGTACATCTGATACATTTAGTTGTCAAAATGATTCGTTATGGTACAAAGATCGCTTATACCTCTGTAAGAATTCCCAACTCAAGTAAAATGTTCTTATGGAATTGCACACTTCTCCCTTAGGAGGGCACTCAGGATTTTTAACTTACCATAGGGTTAAGAAGGAATTTTTTTGGGATGGCCTTAAATCGGATATTCAAAATTTTGTGGTGGAATGTTTGCTTTGCCAACAAATTAAAGTCTAAACAATTAAGACCCCGGGTCTATTACAACCTTTATCCATTCCAAGCCAACATTGGGAGGAGGTTTCAATGGATTTTATCACAGGTTTACCCAAGTCTGAGGGAAGAGTGTCATCATGGTGGTAGTTGACAGACTTACCAAGTATGCACCATTTTGTGCATTATCACATCCATTTAAAGCCAGTACAGTTTCTACTGCATTTATGGAAACAATTCAAAAGCTACATGGAAACCCAAAGATTATTGTAAGTGACAGAGATCCCATTTTCACTGGAAATTTTTTGACATAATTATTTTCTTGTCTTGGTACTCAGTTAGCTCATAGCTCATCTTATCATCCTCAATCTGATGGGAAAACTGAGATAGTAAACAAATGTTTGGAAGGATATATTCGTTGCTTTGTATCTAATAAATAGACACAATGGGTCAAATGGTTTCCTCTTGCTGAATGGTGATATAACACTTCCTTCCATACTGCAACAAAAATGACCCCATTTATGGCACTTTGTGGATATCATCCACCATCCATCACATCAGATTTAAGAGAAAATTCTAAGGTTCAAGCAGTGGAACATCACATTGAGCATCAACAACAAGTTCTCCAACTCTTAAAGGATAACCTCATGTTGGCACAGAATAGAATGAAACAACAGGTGGATCAACATCACTGTGAAAGAAGTTTTGATGTAGGTGATTGGGTATTCCAACGGCTACAACCATATAAAAAAATGTCCCTCAAGCAAGCTAAGAAAGATAACAAATTGTCACCAAAGTATTATGGTCCATAGAAGGTGTTGCAAAAGATTGGTACTATGGCATACAAATTGGATCTTCCTGCAGCTTCTCGAGTGCACCCAATTTTCCATGTTTCATGTTTAAAGAAGGTTATAGGCAACAAGCTCCTAGTTCAAACAATATTGCTAGAACTTGACGAGGAAGGAAAAATTATATTGGAACCGGAAGCAGTCATAGAAACAAGAACTCGACAACTACGAAATTGATCCATTTAAGAGTATCTCATCAAGTGGAAGAACTTATCCACTGAAGATTCCACATGAGAGGATGAGAATTTTATATAGAAGCATCTAGAACTACTCAAGCGTTTAGGAAACACTTTTTTGAAGGAGAGGGGCATGTTAGGTCCCTATAATACTAGCGATGCCCCCATTGATATTGTTGTTGTATCCATTATTAATATTGTTGTGCCCCTGTTGTCCCCATATTATTTTTACTGTGCCCCATAGAATCCCTCTATTGTTATTTTCGAGCCTTTATATTATTATTGTTAGGTCGGCTTGGTTATATTGTGATCCCTTAGAATCCTATATACAGAAAGGAGGTTTTGTCATTTTAATAATCCAGGAATTGTTCATTTGTGTACAGTAAAGGAGGTTTCCCGCTCGAGGATGCTGAATTCTAAGGCGTTCATCTATCTTTTCTATATTTTTGTGAGATGGTTTCATAACATAATGAGAGGGGTAATTACCAGAAGGTAGAGGCCTTTCGCAAAGCATTGGAGTAGAATACCAAGAGAGCCACAACTACCACAAAGTTGTGGGAGGAGAGATAGGTATTTGCCTCTGCGGTAAATTTTTTATGAAACTAGCGCACAAAAAGATAGAAAAGATAGATCAACGCCTTAGAAGTAAGCCTGTTCAAGGGGGAAACCTCCTTTACATTACACAAATGAACAATTCTTGGATGATACAAACAAAAATACCTCCTTTCTATATATATGAGTCTAAGGGGTCATAACATAATTAGAGCTGACATAATAATAATAATGTAAGGGCATAATAATAACAATAGTGGGCTTCTATGGGGCACAATAGTAACAATATGGGCACTACATGGGTACATCAATATAATAAGGGGGTTGTACTAATAACAATAAGGGGTTACACTAGTAGTATAGGGGACTAATATGCCCCTCTCCTTCAAAAAGTGTTGTCCTCAACGCTTGGGTAGTTCTTGATGCTTCTGTATAAAATTATTGTCCTCCCATGTGGAATCTTTAGCGGGTAAGTTCTTCCACTTGATGAGGTACTCTAAAATTGATTGATTTCATAGCTGTCGGGTTCTTGTTTCTGTGACTACTCCAGGTTCTAATATGATTTTTCCTTCCTCTTCAATTTCTGGCAATATTGTTTGAATTGGGATCTTTTGCAACTTTTGAATAAGTGGCCATACTTCTTCATCCCTTCTTCCATTCATCCCTTGCTTCGTTTATCCAATCTAGTTGGATAATAGAAATAGCACAAACCAATGCTTGCACATCCTCATCCTTTCTTGAGAGTTTATCTGCAACAAAATTTTGCTTCCCTTTTCTATAGATGATGTCAAAGTCATAACCCAAGATATTTGTGACCCATTTTTTTTGTTCTTCTAAAGATAATAGTTCTTCTAAAAAGTATTTAAGACTATCATGATCCATTTTTACCTTGAAGTGTCTTCGCATTTGGTAAGGTCGCCATTTCTTAAGTGCATATATAGTATTACCAACATTTCCTTCTCATAAATAGCTTGCTTGAGATGTAGCAGTAAAAAGACCCAATCACCTACATCAAAACATTTTTCACTACGATGTTGATCTACCTGTTGTTTCATTCAATTTTGCACCAAAGTGGTGTTATCCTTTAAAAGTTGGAGAACTTTTTGTTGATGCTCGATGTGATCTTTAATTGCTTGAACCTTTTTCTTCTTGATATGTCCTTCTATCTTTAGAGTTTGAGGAGTGGTAATTTCTTCCAATCCTTTACAAGATATGGTTGGATTCATTTCTTGATGCTCAATGTGATCTTTCACTTCTTGAACATTTTTCTTCTTGATATGCCCTTCTATCTTGATAGTTTGAGGGGTGGTAATTCCGCCCAATGAATTACAAGATATGGTTGGACTAATTCCTTCTTTCACGATGTGATCTTTCACTTCTTGCACCTTTTTCTTCTTGATATGTCCTTCTATCTTGAGAGTTTGAGGAGTGGTAATTCTTGCCAATGCTTTACGAGATATGGTCTGATTCATTTCTTCTTTCTCTGGGGTTGGGTCCTGGCGTATGTCCTCTTCTTTTGATGTTTCTTGATCCTTTTCTTGCTCCTCTTCATACTCTATGTAAAATACTTTCTTCTCAGCACACTTATGACCTTTAGTGCATTTTCTATCATAATTGTAACAAAGCCCTTTTTCTCTTTTTTCTTCCAATTGTTGTGGTGAACGCTTGTAGGTTGTGGAAGGCTAGAAGAAACAACACTTCCATCTTTATAGTTGTGAGGGGTAGACTTCCTTGTTGCCGTAATTTTACTTCCAACTATGTAACAAAGCCCTTTTACTCTTTCCAATTGTTGTGGTGTTGCTCTAAAGAAGGTGTTGCTTTTTGTATCCTCATAATGTGCTATCATTTCCTCCATGAAAAATGACCACATAACAAGTTGTTTACGAGAACAAAGCCATTTATACCATAAAAATTGATCTAGTTCTAAATATGAAGATGCAATACATACCTTTTGTAACAATGGTACACCATGTAGATCAAAATATTTAACCATGTAACTATTTAACCATTTATCTGTTGCAAGGTAAAGCTACCTTGTGGTGGGAGGAGGTAAAAAGTGTGTACCAGCTGGAGGAAAAGACGATATATTGGGAGTAATTTCAAAAACAGTTCAAGTCTCATTACCTTTGTGAGAGTTATTATGAGAATCATGCCAAGGAATTCCATGAACTAAATTTGGGGAAATTATCCATGGATGAATTCATGGCCAAGTTCACTAATCTACTTTCTATATCCCCTATATTAAGGAGGAAAAGGCTAAAATACAACGTTTTTAAAACTATTTACCTACCTCATATAAAGAGATAATTGAGTTTGATCGACCAAAAACCATGGATGAAACACTAAGGAAGGCTAGGTTGTGTTATCAACAGTTTAAGAGAAGAAATGAGGGTGGTAAGGCATGGCAGAACAGGGATAAAAGTAAGCTAGGAGGGCTTTTTAAAAGAACGAAACCTCCTTACCATAAAATTTTGGTAAGAATCATCAAAGGAAGAAGCTTACAAGAGGAAATCCCCATGGAATTAAACAACAAGAATAATGGGGGCACAAAAGATGAGGAACTGTTAAAATTTTGGGGTTGTGGTGAACTACACTTACTAAGGGATTGCCCACATAACCCCAAATTTGTCGAGAATATTTAGACAATCCAAGAGGAAATGAAAACCAATGATATGGATAGAAGTATTCCTAGAATCAGCGTGGCATTGAAGGATCGGGAAGCTGAACATCAATCTACTATGATTGAAATAGAAGGTACTATATTGAACCAAGCTATTTCTATTTAGATAGATCCATGGGCTATTTTAAGTTATATGAAACCCCAACTTGGAGAAAAATGTAAATTAAAAACTAAAAAAATTCAAGGATGTTTGGTTGTTTCAGCTAATGACTAGTGCTAAAAGAAGGGTCACCAGCCAAACTAAACAATGTTGTATTAACTTAAATGATTATATTACCTAAACAAATTTAAATATTCTTCCTTTGGGATATTATGATGTACTAATAGGCATGGATTGGTTAGAGCAACAGGGTGTTGTTATCAATTTCCTAGAAATGCATTTCAATGTGTAGATTAGGGCGGACAAATTTTGTTATCAAATGGAAACCAAAATCCGAGTCAATCCGACAAATATAAGCGTTACAATTAAAAATGAGTGCCAGGAAAATAGTGAACAACTGACTCAAAAGGAAAATCTGAATAGTTTACCAGTGATTAGAGAGTTCCAAGATGTTTTTTCGGAAGAAATTTTGGGATTACCCCTGCATAGAGATATGGATTTCACTATTGACTTCATGTTGGGTGTAGCTATGGTGTCTAGAGCCCCATATAGAATGAGCACACTATAGTTGCTAGAGTTAAAGATGCAATTATAGAAATTGTTCGATAAGGGATATACCATACCTAGTGTCTCACCCTAGGTGCACTATTACTTTTTGTCAAGAAAAAGAATTGTACCCTTAGAATGTGTATTGATTATCGTTAGTTGAACAAGCTAGCATTCAAGAAAAAATACCAATTTCCTCGAATAGATGATTTTTTCGATTGGGTGAGGAAGGAAACCATATTCTCAAAGATTGACTTAAAAACTGGATATTACCAATTATGTATCAAGAATTAATACATATATAACACAACCTTCTAAAATAGATATGGTCATTATGAGTTTGTGGTGCTATCTTTTGGTCTCATCAATGCACCAACAACTTTTATTTGTCTGATGAATAACATACTTCATCCCTACCTTGATAATTTTGTGCTAGTATTTATAGATAATATGATAATATACTCAAGGAATGAGGAAGAACACAAATATTATTTGAGGATAATGCTAAAAACCTTAAGGGATGATCGATTATATGCCAAAATTAGTACGAGTGAATTTTATAAAGATAGGATACATTATTTGGGACATATCATTTCTATGGAAGGATTAGTTGTGGACATGGAGAAAGTTAAGCCCATCATGAATTGGCCCATACCCAAGGACGTATAAAAGGTATGCTCATTTATGGGAATTGCTAGATACTACCACATATTTATTGAAGCCTTTTCTAAACTAGCTCATCATATCACATTTCTATAGAAAAAGGGAATGAGATTTGAATGGAAAGCCAAGTGTCAAGATTGTTTTGATAAGCTCAAATAATTGTTAACTACCACTCCTATAATAAAAATTATAGATCCTAATAAAAAGTTTGTGGTATGTATAAATGTCTGTTTGTAGCATCTTGGAGGAGTGTTAATGCAAGATAATGTGACAATAGCTTATGGGTCCAGAAAGTTGAAACAACATGAAAAAAATTATGCAGTGTATGCTTTGGAACTAGCAGTGGCAATACATGCACGCATATTATGGAGGAACTACCTTTTGGGAAAAGGTTTACCTTGGTGATATATCACATCAGTCTAAAGTATTTTTTCACTCAACTCGACTTAAATGCAAGGCAAGCTAGGTGGTTGGCGTTGCTCATTGACTTTGACTTTGAAATCAAACATATCAAAGGGAAAGAAAAAAATTGGCAGATGCTCTAAGTAGAAATGCACACACGATGTTGGGGATGTTTGTTAGTATAATAAAAATAGATTTTCTTGAGAAAGTTAGCAGGAAATACCTCATGACACCCTGTAACAAGAACTACAACAAAAATTACATGAAAGGGAAGTTGCAGGATATTCAAAGATTTCTAAAAAGTTACTCATATATCAGAATAGAATATATGTTCCCAATGTTAAGACATTGAAGAAGACCATACTATATGAATATCAGAAGAAGCCTTATGCATGCCATCCTGGATACTAGACAATTCTCACTGCACTAAAAAATAAAATATTTTGGCCATGTATGAAAAAGGATGTGGCAAAATATTTAACCATCTGCAAGCTGATTGACAAACAAAAAGAACAAATCAGACCTTGAAGATATCTTGATAATGTATATCATGCATCAACCCGTGAAATGGGAATATTTTTTTGCATCTGGAAAACTTTTCCTATAACAACATATACTTAGCTACCAATAATACAAATCCCTTTGAAGCATTGTATGGCAGAAAATTCCATACGCCTCTTAGCTAGAATTAGCTAGAAGATAAGCTACTACTAGGTTTGGATACTTTACAGGAAATGGAACATATGGTGAGGAGGATATGCCAAAACATTAAAGCAACTCAAGATCAACAAAAGAGATATGCATAAAAGAAAATTGTGTATAAATAATTCAACATTTGGGACGATGTATTTTTGCAAGTAAAACCCAAGAAGATCACACTCCAAATAGGAACTTGTGTGAAACTAGACCCAAATTACTATGGACCCCTCAAAATCTTGGATAGAGTTGGACTAGTAGCTTAACAGCTAGCTCTACCCAATCATATTAAAGTGGATCATGTATTTCATGTATCATTATTAAAAAAATACGTCCATGATATTTTTCATGTAGATGAATGGACTGTGATACAGGTGGAATTCGAAGGAGACTTCTCACTAGAGCCACCTCGTATTCTGGATCGGGGAGAGATTGTGCTCCAAAATTGAGTTGTTGCCTAGGATAAAGTACAATGGAATTAATTTACTCCCGAGGAGGTGACATGCGAGGGGGATGATCCTATGAAGGAATTCTACTCAGAGGTATTTTAATAAGGGGTAGATGGATAAAACACTGAGGACGATGTTATTTCGAGAGGGGAAAATGTAACATCCCTCCATTGCATGTAAATATTTTTTTACAAAGTATTGAAAAAACTATTGTTGTAAATGGCAAATGGACCATGGGGGATAAAGTGAATGTTAATTGATATTTTGAATAATAATAAAATTAAATTTGAAAGTTGGAAATGTGGGAAAGAGAAGCTTACCAATCGAGAAAATATGTAAATTCAGATTATTATCGACTCAGTTGAAGATAAATACCGAGGGAACAAATTTGTGGGAGAAAAGGACAGTTTTTTCTTTCTTTTCCAAAGAGAAAGGAAACACCCTAGACTATCAGTTAAGTAGATCCCTGAAAGGAAGGATGATTCCAAAAAAAATCTGGTGAGAGTGATGTATTTAAAACATGAATTAGAATCAGCAAGAGGTGGTTGAAGGAAGGTAAGGTTCTTCTCAGCCGTGGAGAAAATAGAGGATTCGGTTCAACGTTGGGAGGAAAAAGCATTTTCCAGTTGCAATTTCTAGCCAACACATCAGTTAAAGGTTTCTTTACCTAATGTTGTTCTATACTAAGTTCTGATTCTGCATTTAGAATTATTGTTTTGCAAAGTAGAATTAGAATTGTGTGCGGTCATCATGGATTGATTTCCGAGAACAAATAGGTGAATAGGTTAATGAATGTTTTAATCATTAAACCTTTATCTTAATTGAAATGGATTGTAGACGTTGGGGGTAATACTTTGAGTATGTGTTGGATTTACATTTTACTTAAATGTTTAGTGCATGAATATATCTATGAATCTTTTCTTTTACTTATCAATTTAGTGTTAAAATTGGGTGTGCAATGCATATTTATATGGTGTGCTATTTCTAGGTGCATCATGGTTAGATGCGGGTTATCCCTGATATGAATAGAAATAGTTTATAAAACTAATGATGGTGAGTGTCTATTTAGTTGGTGTGGAAAGACTAACTTTGATTCTCATTTTAGTATCTGGTTGATCTACTGTTGAAGTCTGCTTGAATTACTGATGAGGTAAGGTGACCCGTTGTGGGAATGAGTGTTAGATGAAATCCGAGGTGAGAACATAAAATAATCTTATGGGGAATTAGAAAGGAATTCTTGTAGGACTCCTTTCTTCCCTCACAAATACATATTAGCTGGTTTGTAGGAATATTACCTTCATTGGAAGTGGGATTTTTGTTGTAAAATTAGATCAAGGGAATACGATAGTTGAACCGATTATAAGTTAAAAATATTGAACATGGGATTAACCCAGAAATGAAACCCAATGTTAGACAAAAGTGTAGATTTGAGCTTACTCACTCTCTTCATTGAGAGAATAATTATAGTAGTGTAAGAATATTTTGTAAGTATTGGAAAGGAAATAAATACTTGATACATAGATTGTAGATTATTAATCATGTCAACAAGAGAAAAATTATCAGCGAGACAAAAGGCCACCATTAAGCATCTAGTTAAAGGACTCATGTATTATAGTTTACGCCTTACTATATATTTAAGAAAGTAATACCAAGAATACAAGTAGTAATGAGTTCAAGTTTCTTAGGAGGTCAGGAGACTCAACTCCCTATAACGAACTGTATTTTCTTGGATAAGATTATGTTGCATACTGTGCAAATTCTGAGCACACAAATCAGGTGAGTATTATACAATAATATAAAATATAAATAGTAATAACCAGTCTTTGGGAGTGTTTTATGGAAAACCTAACACCCTCATTTTTGAATTATTTATTTCAAATAATGGGGATCCTTTTGATCCAAGAGGATCTCGTCAGATCAGTTACATAGGTTGATTTTTGTTGTTAGCATTTAGTCTGATATCGTCAACTTCGATAGTGATGTTTATGGTTCAGGTTGTCCAGTAATGTATATGGTTTTCATGGTGATATGGTTTGATACCTGGTTTTCGACATGTAATTGTCATTTGCCTCGCACGATTTGGTCCTCGACATGTGATTGTCATTCGCCTCGTAGAATTTGGTTGTTGACATGGTGGTTCTCGTCAGTCCGCCAGGATATGGTTTTTTTCATGTGTGTTTGAATGTCTCTTTGTGACAATTGATATAAAAAGGGTTGTGTTTAGAACAAAAATGATGTTAAGATTAAAACCCTATAGCTAAGACATTAAGTTGATTAACCTAACATCTAAAACCTCAAACCATACATTAAAATACTATTCCCTAAACTATATAGCCTCTTAGACCATGATAAATTTCCAAACCATGTTAAACAACCTAAGTTACAAACACCTAGACATATAAATTGATGACCATACCCCTCTCAACCTATATAATACATTGCAAAACATTATAAATAAAACCCATAGTCTTAATCATAGTGAAACCACATGGGAGAAGACTATGGGGGAAGTTGTCATGTGAGTGAAGTCGGATTAAGTTGCCAAGTTTAAAAAATTAGTGCCTAACCATTGGATTAACCACACAGAGAGTCAACCGTTGCATCGGGCTCATGTGAACAAATTGGGAGGTTACATGAAACAGTCCCTAAACTGCCGAGCTTGGAGACCACAACGGGACCACAGCACATGTGAGCAGTTGTGAACCGTCAGGGCTATCATGGCAGAGCCTGACTTCATGGGGAGTTTAAACTGTTGGCCTGTGAACATTGCAACTCATCAACTGTTAGTCGTTTGCAATTAACACAACTGCCGGCGCGCTAACCGCAGTTAAGGAAACTGCTCACATGCACTGTCAGGGCCCTCTGCCCGTTTAGCTAACTGCTAACTATTTCTTATTTATCATAAGGTCCATTTTGGGTTTTTGTTTGAAACTTGGATATTTATAATACACTTATCGTTCCTAATGTCACAAAGTGACATAATATCTTCAACTAAACCATAAATTTTATCCCTAAAGTCAGCAATTCATTTCTAAACTTGGAGGAAGAAGTTCAAATTCATCTAGGAGGTTATAAAAGGTATTTTTACTCATTGAAAAGGGGATGGAGTGATTTTGAAGTTTTGTGTGCAGATTTTGGAGGTTAGATGCTATTTTTTTTTTAGTGTAAGAGGAGTCAGAATTGGGAACTGTGACAGCCATTGGAAAGCTAGTTTAGAGAGCTTTCTTATGATAGTGACCAAAAGTACCAATGTGCACATTTAGTTTGGTAAATTTTTTATATAATAGACCTCTTCGATATCAATGCTAATAAAGTGGTCGCCCATCTTGAAACTGGACCCGAAGATGTAGTCCATCATGGAAAAACTCTTTAATCAATCTTGCAATCTGATATTGCTATGTATTTGTTGTTTTCACTTCTTTTTTGCATCTTGTTTATGTTTATCTTCTATCATAAAGTCTTTCTTCTCAAACAGTTGTCACGATTTTAGCACTAACATTCATTTCACTGTTCACATAATCAATTCTACTTCAGTTTTAACATATGATCATTTCAGATCATATAATTCGGTAGCAGAGCAGTTTGTGTTTGTAGAATTTTTCCATTGAATGTTAACCAGGTCAAAGTCGCAACGTGGAGAAGGAATCCTCAAGCAGATTGATCCAGAGATTGGAAAGCAAAGAGTCGTTCATAAGTCAACCATGACCGGGTCTGATGCAGGTGAAAATATTAAAGCTAAGATGAGTGATGAACAGTTTCAGCAAGCATACTTAACTGTGCAGTAGATGTTTGGATAACTCTATGAAGACAAGAAGGTGAGAGATGCATCTTCTTCTTCAAATACATCGATGAAGGACAAAGGTAAAGGAAAGGTTGATAAACCTCCTTCACCTCCATCATCTCCATCATCATCTTCTTCTTCTTCTTCTTCCAGCACAGAATCTGAAACAGAAAAGAAACCTAAGAAAACATTTCTTTTAAAACTTGATGCAAAATTTGAGTTACCTATTTATGATGGAGAAATGAATATTGAAAAGTTAGATAATTGGATTAATCAGGTAGAAGTGTAATATCATATTCAGAATATTTCCTATGATAAAACAAAAATTCAGTTAGCTACACTTAGAATGGGGGGGACAACTTTAATCTGGTGGGGAAGTAAAACTCAGATAGATGTAAAGTGGAAAAGCAAAGTAATCCCTTCATGGTCTAAGTTTTTAAAAGATCTTAGGAAACAATTCTATCTTTTAGAATACATGCAATAAGATTTTATTGATTAATAAGATTTCAGGCAAGGTAAAGGGCAGAGTGTTTAGGATTTTGCTCAGGAGTTCGGAAAGAAAGCATTGGCGCTTGGTATTTCATTGGATACATGTGAAACTTTATTAAAATACATCGGCAGTTTACATTCATATTTGCAACATACATTATTGGTGTATAATCGTGATGATTTTGATGAAGTGTGTGTTCAAGCCACACATATTGAATCAGGTGGCAGACCATTCAAATTTTCACCACAATCATCCAAGGAGTTGGAAATCAAGGATTCCAATGACAGTAGAGGGAAGAACAATTCAAAGAGAAATAAATTAGCAACAACTCAGAAGGAAAGTCCTACTTGTTCTCATTGCCATAGAATTGGTCATGATGAATCTAAGTGTTGGAAACTTCACCTAGAACTTAAGCCCAAAAACTTCCTTAAAGAGAAGGATGAAAAGAAAGCAATTGCAACAATCCAGTAAGATCTAGGTTCAGATTTAGCTGATGAAAGGAGGATAACTTCCATAGTTTCGATAGGTAAAACTTCTGACACTGGTTCAAGTTCGAATACTATTGCATCTTCATCAAACATTAAACCTTCATATGAGGATAAAAGAGTTTAATTGTTTAACATAAGGATAAATTCTAAGCACACAAAGATAGATACAATGTTTGACAGTGGATCACAGGAAAATTTAATACATGAATATTTAGTTAATAATTTGGGTTTGGAGACACGGAATCATCCAAGACCTTACCCATTAGGATGGCTAAATAAATAAACTCAGATAAAAGTCACAAAACAGTGTTGATTAGGATTTTCCATTACAGCTAATTAAATTGATGAATTGGAATCATATGTGGTTCCAGTAGACATACGTGGAGTTGTCTTAAGAAGTCCTTATCTTTATGATCATGATGCAATTTTTTATAGAAGAGAGCATAAATATCACCTTAAGGAAGATAGCATTGAATTTATTGTCAGGACACATCAAAACAAAAATCACTTGAATATTGATGCTAATTAGAGAAAGAGATTAATAAGTTCGAAAAAGAGATTTATAATCATGTGTGTAAAGGAACAACATAAGAATCAACATGATGTTTGTTCAAGTTATGAGTCTCAGCTTAAAGATAGTTTGATCAAAGAGGTAGAAAATTTTCTAGTTCTATTTAAATAAACCAAACATCTTACTCATAAGCATGGAATACATCATGAATTATAGTTGATGCCTAAAGATCCTCCTCCTAATGTGACAATTAATCAATTCAGTATAATTTTGGAAGTTAACAGTCAAAGGGATGCAAGTCAGTAATGGGGAAATTCAGTGTTAAATTTCTCTTGTATTGCGTCACCATTTCATGTTTCAAACAGTTTGGAAGCCTCTTTTCAAGTGGAGAGGAAGCCCATTTGTTTTCATATCAAAGCATTTTCTAAAGCATTATCAAAGTATCCAAAACATCTAAGGGAAACTTATGCATTAGGGGAAAGTGATAATCAATGGAGACATCATTTAATAAATGAAGAAACAATGATTCAAACAAATCAACAATCATTTCAATACTTTCAAAGACAAGCTAAGTTGCAACAATTTATACCTTACAGTTTGATGGGTTTATTACAACAATTTCACTGACTAATTAGGAATCAGGAAATATCTTAATTCAAGTAGTCGGTATGATGCCAAAAATGTCTTTGATTGTCTTTGTCATTTCGTAATATAGATTGTTAATACATGTCAATAGTTTTGAACAATATCCTGTAGAGACTATTTTCAAACATGATTATGAATCACTAACTCATGGTATTTCATCGGAAGAAGTCAATTTCCATGTACATAACATGTTGTTTAACAATCTTCGCAAGTTTTACATACTGCAGATGGATGGAACATGTCACCGATTCAAAATGTGCCATGGTTAGCATCATTAGGGTCATCACTTTCAGGTGGTTGATCGAATATATTGCTACATCATCAAGTAAAGGTGGAAAGTGAGGGAGTTGTACTCTCATCTACTATCAGTTTAAGTCAAACTTTTGTGGTCCAAAATCTTTCAAGTGGAGAGGATTGATCCAGGAGGATCTCGTCAGATCAGTTACACATGTTTAGTTTCATTGTCACCATTCAGTCTAGTGTTGTTAGCTTTGATAGTGATGTTTATGCTTTAGGTTGTCTGGTAATGTATATGCTTTTCATGGTGATATGGTTTGATACCTGGTTGTCGACATGTGGTTGTTGTATGTATCGAAGGATTTGGTCGTTGACATGTGATTTTCGTCCACCTCGCAGGATTTGGTCATCGACATGTGATTATCATCTGCCTCGCATGTTTTGGTTCTTGGCATGTTGGTTGTCATTAATCTGGCAAGATAATGGTTTTTTGTCATGTGGGTTTGAATGTCACTTTGTGACAATTGATGTAAAAAGGGTTGTCTTTAGAACAAAATGATGTCAAGATTAAAACCCTAAACCTAAGACATTATGATGATTAATCTAACATCTAAAACCTCAATCCATACATAAAAATACTATTCCCTAAACTATAGACCCTCTTGGACCACGATACATTTCCAAACCATGTGAAAAAACCTAAGTTACAAACACATAGACATATAAATCTATGATCATACCCCTCTCGGCCTATATAATACATTTCAAAACATTATAAATACAATCCACAGTCTTAACTGTAGCGAAACGACATGAGAGAAGACCACAGGGGCAGTTTCCATGTGAGAGGAGTCTGGGTAAGCCGCCAAGTTTTAAATATCAGTGCCTAACCGATGGATTAACCATGAAGGGAGTCAACTGTGGCGGTGGGCTCATGTGAATAGATTGGAGGTTAAATGAAACAATCCCTAAACCTTCAGGCTTGGAGACCATAGTGGGACCATAGGACATGTGAGCGGTTGTGAACCGTCGAGGTTGCCATGGCAGAGTCTAACCATGTAGGGAGTTTAAACCGTTTGCATGTGAACATTGCAGCTCACCAACCATTAGCAATCAATGGAACCGCAGGCGCACTAACTGCAGTTAGGGAAACTGCTCACATGCGCTGTCAGGGCCCTCCACCTAGTTAGCTAACTGCTAATTTTTTATGATTTAGCATAAGGTCTATTTTGGGCTTTTGTTCAAAACATGGATATTTTTAATCACCTAAGGTGCCTAATGTCACAAAGTAACATATTATGTTCAACTAAACCCTAAATTTAACCCCTAAAGTTAGAAGTTCATTCCTAAACTTGGAGGAAGAAGTTTGAATGCATCTAGGAGGTTATAAAAGGTGGTTTTACTCATTGGAGAGGGGATGGAGTAGTTTTGAAGTTTTCTGTGCTGATTCTGGAGGTTAGAGTCTATTTTTGTTTCTAGTGTAATAGGGGCATTCAAAGTCAGAATTGGGAACCATGATAGGCGTTGGAAATCTGGTTCATAGAGCTTTCTTATGAAAGTGACCAGAAGTGCCTATGTGCACATTCAGTTTGGTAAAATTTATGCGTAATCAACCTCTTTGTTATCAATCTTGATAAAGTGGTCGCCCATCTTGAATGTGGACCCAAAGACATAGTCCATTAGGGACAAACTCCATAATCAACTTGTTGTCTTCTATCGCTGTGTATTTCCTATTTTCACTTCTGTTTTACATCTTTCTTATGTTTATTATCTGTCGTGAAGTCTTTCTTCTCAAGAAGTTTTCACGATTTCAGCACTTTAAGTTAACATTAATTTCACTGTCGGCATAATTAATTCTACTTCAGTTTTAACATATGATCATTTCAGATCATCTTTCCATTTATTTTTGGATAAATCACCTTTTTATTATTTTCTTTTCGTTAAGTGCCCCACAATTTTTTTCATTTTTCATTTTCATCGGATTTCTATTTTGATTACTTCATTGAGTTTGAATTTTTTCTAGATTTCCATTAGTACTTGGTTCGTCTCATTTGGTTACACGAATTGTAAATGGTGCTCATCTGAAGTTTGATAATTTTCACCGCCTCAATTAGAAAATGTAATAAATGTATTTTATTTTAATTTTTGTAATTGAATTAGTAATTCACAGTTAATATTAATCCCTAGTTCATCCAACAACAAAGAATTTCCTCTCTACAACTCCAGGCAAGTTCTACTAATAGATTAAACAAGCCATCAATATCTGATCGGAAGGAAGCAAGGTGTTCTATTTGCTTGAACCCTTGTATTTTGAGCAACGTTTTTACTAATTTCTTCATTTTTCACTAACAATCCTACAAAATCACCTAGCCAAATTGTACAACAATTAGAAAATGTGTTTTCGAGATGTCAGTAATATATTCCAGTTTCTGGGGAAATATTATTATTGAGCAAGCGATTCTCTACCCGGAGCTCCGAGGATGAACCCTAGATTTACCGCCTTCTTGCCCTCGGCCGCCATCGGACCTTTGATCGCCCCTGCTGCGGATGGTTTTCAGAGATTCATGCACAGGTTAAGGGTTTGTTTCCTCTCTATAGATTTGCAGGTGGTCCCTTCCAAGAGCGTCGGCGATGCATACACGGATGCTCTCGCAGACCTCTTTGCCATGGATAGGAATTCCAGATCTGATTTCAGAATTCCAGAGGATTATCCCTCGAGGGTGGAGTGCATGACGCTGTTCTTTCATCCCAACAGTGCTGAAGAGGGGAGCATGGGGTTGAGGGTTCTGTGGACGGAAGAGGGCATCTATTCTGCCTCTTGGGGTTGGGTGCCCACAGATACAGTTGAGGGTGTGATTTTCAAGTTTTTTTACCGTATTTTCTTCCATCCTTGCAATGAAGATACCTACATTCTCAATAAATATATTGCGCACCCTGCCTCTGATGCGTTTGCTTGGCCGCGCAACCCTTGGTGGATTCGAAAGCTGCCCCCTCAGCAGTAGTGGCCTCATGATCTCAGGGCTGCGGCTTTGGCTCCTTGTCTCTCCGAGCCGACCTTGGAATCAAGCAAGAGAGAGCAGGAATACTGCACATTCGCATGGTCTTTGCATGGCTTTGAGGCAAACAGTTGCTCTACGAAACACAGTCTTTGCTTCAGATCTGACAAAGATTAGCCAGATCTGGCCATCCAAAAGGCAGAAAAACCCACGCTCTGGCCAGATCCAGAGATCTGCATGGGGTCAAAGCCATCATTGGACTCCTTTCAGATCCAAATCTCTCAGCCTTCAGGCAACACCCTCATGCAATGGGTCAGCCCTTCAGAACTGGTGCAAAAACTTAAACTGAATCTAGAGCGCAGAATGGGGATCCCATCAAGCCTTCTGCGACTTCTATTTCAAGGTAAACAACTGGAAGACCCTCTTCCCCTCTCCTCTTACAACATTTCTAGGAACAGCTTGGTGGTGGCGACCCTTCGTTTGAGAGGAGGCGCAGCAGGACAAACTTCCTCTGCTCGGCCTTTCTCATACAAGGACGCAGTTCACTCTGAGGACCCTAAACCCCTGGAAGCCGTTAAATCTAAGGCCTTCTTGGTTGACAAGCTTGAAGAAGTTCCCTCTGTGGAACTCACACATGAAGAACCAGCTTCCCAGCTTCAAGATTTAGCAGAAAGAGCTATCATTTGCAGATTTAATGGACTATGGTCGCGTTCTCAGGATCTCTATGCATGGATCCATGCAAACTGGACACATCACTGTAAGATATTTTTTTGTTTGAAAGGGTATTTCATTGTTCTATTTGATAACAATAAGCACTATGAAAAAGCCTTAGGGCCTTGGTTCATGGGAACTGCAGGGCTATTTTTAACTCCTTGGTTCCCAGATTTTGATCCAGCCACTGCAGTCATTACCAAGACACCGGTATGGATTCGGCTTCCAAACTTACCTGCCCACCTATGGAGTACTCAGGTCTTTAGAGCTTTAGGAGACACCTTGGGCAGCTTCATCCATGGAGACTTATGGCGGGTATCCAAAGGTCTCTACTCATATGCAAGAGTATGTGTGGAGTTAGACCTGAGTAAAGGTCTTCCAGAACAAATCAATCTCAAGATAAACGACTTTTTCTAGACCCAGACACTGGATTACGAGAATACATCTTTTCGGTGCTGCCCTTGCCACCAATCTGGGCATTTGCAGAATACATGCCCATCTCGCCCGACAAAGAAGAAAAAGGCCAACGTCTCCAAGCCCAAGTCCAAACGATGGGCTCCCTGCTCTCCTCCTCCAGTCGCGGATCCTGATTCCTCCAGCTTTGAAGAGGAAGATAGCGATGAAGATTTAAATCAGGCCCCTCATATCGTGGCCCCATCCACCGATGGTCTGGCGCCTTCCTCCGACTCAGCCATTGCTCAGAAACGTGTTCATTTGTCCTCCTCCTTAGATTCAGAAAAGGAGGGCTCCCTGGTGGAAGATCCCAATCTTCAAGTTGTAATCGCCCATCCACCCCAAAATCGTTGGGTTGAAGTTAAAAATAGGAAAGGGAAAAAGCTTCGTGTTGAAGCCTCTACCCTTTCATGGTAGCTTTCATTGCTTCTTTTGCTTCCGGTGCTTTGCTGAAGTTCCTTGCCTGCTTTACTCCTTCTCCGGAACCGAGGTTGATAGTCCTATCATTTCCAGTTGCCGGTTTCCTGCTTCTCTGGAATGTATCTTCTTGTAGAATATTTTCTATTTGATAGAATTAGTTTTAAATCGAGAAAAAAAAATATATTCCAGTTTCTAATTTTAAAAGAAATTACCAAACCTGAAATCTGAAAATTACAAAGTGGTTATAGTTCATTTTTTAGAATTTTTAATTCCACTCCAAGTGGACCTCACTTCACCTCACCTCCTGGTTTTCAAAATAAAACTTTAGATTTTAAAAGCTCTAAAATAAAACTTTTGATTTTGAAAATCCCGATTTAAAATCTATGATTTTCAAAACCTCTAATTTAAAACTTCCAATTTTGAAAAAACCAATTTAAAATATGTGATTTTCAAAACCTCCCATATTTAAATATTGGAATATCAACTTATACAAATTGCACACATTTTAAAAATTGTGATAACTCGCTTCCTTCGATCTCCAATTTTTAATTTATATGGTGCCTATATTTTTAACCTAAAGTTCACTCCATGACTCCAATTCCCTCCTCCCTCTCCCTACATCACGCTAACCTCCATCATCTCACCTGATGACTCCACCTCAAATACCCTAACTTCGTCCTCCTATTCGATTCATGGAAATGGCCATGTGATGTCACATTATTTTTTTTGGTTTTTGAGTTTGGTTAATATGTTTTTAATTATAAATATATAATTAATTTTAATATAATATAATTATAAATTATATTAATATAATTATATTATATTTTAATTAAAATTTTAATTTTCACTTTAGAATAGTTTATTATTATTGTTTATAATTAATTAAATTTAGTAGTCTAATTAGAATTAAATTAATATTAATTAAGAAATAATTATAATCTGACTTAGGATTAGATTTTAATAAAAAAAATCTTTTTTAACTATGCAACAAATTTTCCAAAATTCAGAATTCTGGCAGTTTTGATTCCTCAACTTTGGAAGCTCATAAGTTGAGTATTACTTGGCTAAATGAGGCCCATGATGGCTTGTTGGATAGATAAAATCATGGAGAATATTTATGAATTTCTTTCATAACTAAATTGGATCATTTAATGAGTATAAAATTCAGCAGAAAATCAAGCTGTGAATTTTAAACTATCTAAATTATACTATATACTATTTAAATTTCCATTCGTATATGTTCTCCTTGACCAATTAAAAATTTACAGGAATAAACCAAAAGCTAATATTTCCTTTTATTTATTTATTTAATTAAGTTTTGATTGGAGGATATTTTTGTATTCCAGATTTAGAATTTTTGATTTCAATTTGTATTTTAATTAAATTTTGATTTGTTTTGATAGGAAAACGGTTGAAGAGACGAGGAAAAGAAAATTTCAATCAATAGGAATTCTCCAACAATAGAAGAAAATGAATTTGGAAAATGAAAATTGTCGGAGCAAAATTATTCTTCAACAACTCTCCTATTTGGAGTTTTTTTTGTAAATTATAAATAGTGGTTTGTAGAATGAGCAAAAGGCTTCTCTCTTATACAATTTTGTAATTCTTAAAGCACTATTGTAGTGGGGATTTTAGGCTGTAGGTAGAGAGAGGATCAATCTTAGATCTGGGGATTATTGGGATTTTTCTTTTGCATTCTGATCTATGTGTGGAGAGCATAGCTTGCACTATTAGAACCCTTGTTTTAACAACAAAAGTTCAATCGTTGTAAAGAGTTGTTGGAGATGAGAGCTCGAGAAATGGTTTCAATAAATTGGTATTTAAAATATTATTATGTTTATACTAATTTCATTTTATAATGGCATAAATATGTCATTTATTCATATATGTGCACTATTGTCGATGTGAGTAATTTCCTTTGCAATCTGTTGTTATTTATCTCTACCCCTGTATGCTAAACATTTATTTTTGAGTAACTATTTGCTCAAAAATTAGTCTTTTAATTATAATTTAAAAAGCAATAATATTTTGTGAACTATTTACTTATATTATCGTTTAATCATTCGAGTTACTGATTTAACAATCAACATCATTTTCTGAACTACTTCCTAAATTTCATTGATTAATTATTTCGTTTAATAGATCTCTGAACATAATGTGTTTTGGTATCCATAATATCAGTTAATTAAATTACTTGATTAGCTTGATATTCATTATAAGCCAGACATATTTAAATCTCAATAATTTAATTACTTTGCTCTTGGTTGGGTTATATCTACATCTTCCTAATCAAGTTATGCTTAGGATCGTTTTCCTTCTTGCTTGCATTCTACGATTAATTTGCATTTAGATTTAGTTCTAAATTTCTAGAAATCCTCTTATTATAGAGGGAAAATTTAGTTATGGCTTGGATGAGCCCCATATCAACTTAAGGATCAATTTATTTCCTGATCAACAAGAGGGTTGATCTAATGTCTCTTCTCTATTGGTAGGAGAAAGTCATATTTTTAGCTAGTGGAGATAGAGAGATGGTAATTGGACCTAGTTTGATCAATCAAAACCACCATTTGAATGGAAAAGGACTTGATCCATGTTCTTGACTAAGTTTTATCCCCTATAATGTTGTAGGTAGACATTTTTGAGCCTTCAACTAGGAGTTAGGAAGCCTATCGAACCTAGGAAAAAATTACATAGTGCAATAGACTATAATGAACTCAAATAATACCTACATACGAGAACATACACAATTTCATTGTAGGAATGAGAAAATTTGTAATATGAGAACATAAAAATCATCATGAAAAGATTTATGTGATAACAATATTTATTTATTAGCAACACTTTGATGGAAACCCATATCTACAATCATCAAAGTAAACCCCTTTAAGTAATTCCTCCATAAATATGAAATAATGAGAAACTGTAAATTTGCATCCATGTAAACCAATACCTAAAGTAGGGAGGAATTTATAAGGATATAAATTCCTCATGCAACATCCAAGTCTTTAGACAAATAAATCCATAAGAGAAGAACAATAGCAGTTCAACTTAAAGCGTAGCATAAAAAAATAAAAAGTGATAGTCCTATAATTAAGCCTAAAGAACAGAGGGGAAAACATAATAGCGGTAAGAAATTCCCAAAATTCGAGACATTCATGAAATAGAAATTAAGGAATGAGTATTGTATACATAAAATAGTTGTCAATTACTGAACAACTAAACAAAAAATGGCACACCAAACATAGAAAGGGAAGGTCGAAAATATAAAACCCTTTTAAAAACTAGTATGTCATCTCGATGCCTTAAATGGACACATACATATGAATATGTACAAAAGCATCTGAATGAAAAATCATTATTGGGAGAAATAATGAAAACTCAAAGGGATTATTTCCCTGGACAAGATTTAGATTGTATAATGAGCGAGAAATCAACAAGATGTAGTTGCGATATCCATAGTAAATCGGCTAGCAGAGTGAAGGTACCCACATGTGAGTCAGTGATGGGATGATGAGAAAAATACCACACCCTTTTTCCATCTAAATCACAATGGAAGAAAATTCGCACAACATTCCTTACCTTTAGACCAAAGAACTAGGCAACTGTGATTAAGAAAATGGGCATGGTAGAAATTCCGAGAGGGGAGAACTCAAAAAGATTAGCAAAAAGTGGATGAAGGGTTAAAACTGGAGAACAAATTATTCATGTAAGGAAGCCTTCACCAAAATGGGGGCTTGGTGAACTCCTACAAACAATGAACATGAAATTAGAAAGAAATATGGAAAGCCAATATCATGTAAGCTACAGGAAACAGAGTAGAAACCAATATAATAAATACAGAGATTGTGGAATGAGTAGGGGTAACCTATTCTTCCAAGGAAACCATATGTTAAACTTCTCTCTCACAACATATTAATTTAAAGTGAGAAAATGGTTGGAAATAGGGTTCTCTTCATACCCAAATCCTAACCCCATCGAATTAATGAAAGGAAGTCGTGTGCTACCATACACTCAAAGGAGAGAAGTAGGGGTTGGGAACTCACCCCAAAAGTTGTAACAACACTATAACTATTAGAAAAAAAGGGGCCTCAATGCCCAAATATCTATTGGTCACCATCATCTCAGGAAACTCCTGCATAGAATGCCCCATATCAATTAACCTTTCGTGCACACTAAACCTGGAGAATAGGGAAATAACATGGTAACAAGAGGGGTAATTATCGAAATGTGGAGGAATTTCGCAGAGCATTAGAGCAACATATTGAGAAAGCCATGGTCACCACAAAGGTGTGGGAGGAGAGACAGGTATTCGTCTCTATGGTCGAAAACAAGAAACAAGAAAATGGAAACCTAAATTGATAAGTTAGGAAAAGTGCTAGGGCTAGAAATGCAGGAATCAGGGAAAATTGTCGATCTAAGCCAAAAGGATCTGCACTGTTAGTATTGTTTCATTGCCCTCGAAAAAGGATCTCAGCCGAAAAATGTGAATGCCATGTGACCATGTTGAGGTGGAGTTCAATGATTGAGTGAGAGGGGCGAAAGACAAGCCATGAGGGTGCACCTTTATTTATTAACTCCACCCAAACATTAATTAAGGATTGAATGAAAGTATACAGGGCACATTTGAGAAATAAAGTTGGGGGAAGGGGATTACATAAATTTAGTGACAACCAACCAAAATCAAGTACTATAGCAAGGGTGGTCGATTTCTTCCTCATGTAGCATGTAGTCTTAGGTTTCCACTTAAACATATAGTGACATAACCTAAGTCTAATGTTGATATAGATGAGTAAGCGCATATATTGGTATGGACAATAAGGTTAGGGTATGTTAATTATGCTTTACAAGCAAGTACTTATGTAAATAATAGATTAATGGAAAAAAATTGCTACTGGAAATGCATATTTTTTTTTATACATTATTGAGTGTGTAGAGGATTCATGTGACAAGTATTCAGATAGTATCGCCTGGGAAATCACACAACTTGGCCCATAGAATGGTTCGAAGTAGACAACTAATAATCGCACTACTAAATCAAAAGAAACATGCACAATCCAAATTTCCACATAGTAAAACCAAGGTTCATCCACACTCTTGAGATTCTTGTGGTAACCAATGCATGAAGGATCAACCTCTAGAAATTCAATCAAATGAATTCTTGATGTACAGATCACCATAACCTAAATTCCCTGGTCATCCTGAAACTAAACCAAAATCATATAAAGAAATTGGAACTACAAGAGAGGGCCTTCACAATAATTCTATAATGAAAGTGCTAGTCCACCACCTATCTTCACTAATGAGGGGATTGGTTAAACTTTGCTAAATATCCACTTCATCCGTGCAGTAACAAGGTCTGGGTCAAAAATGGAAATAAACCACTTCATATTTACCAATTGAATTCTTATGCACATGCATGTGGGGGGGAAGCCACACCACCATAACTTTAAATTCTCCTTGAGGTGATGGGGTGGAAGGATCATTGTAATGTCCCCAATGAATAAGTTTGGTAGGGGAATTCTCAATTTTGCAATTTTTGGCAGCTAATAAATATTTGTCATATAAATTTAGGAAAGTGGGCAAAAAAGGAAAATTTATAAAGGTGCCACCCCCAAACATTAGAAATGACAAGAAATTCGATGGGAAGTGGAGAGTGGGGTTCACTCCAATGGAATACGTACCCCTTGGAGAAATTTGAATTAGGTGACAAAGTGAACTTTATGGGTGGATCCCACAAGGTGAATGAGGGAACGCTAGCTATAAATTGGAGGTGAAGCTCTCATTTTAGGTCTTTTTTACATTTGATTATCCATTGTTACTCTAGCTATTCAACTGAGTTACAAGTGTTTCTTAGCGCAAGAGCTTTGCAAGGAGTGAATCTCAACCTTCTCTTCAGTGGACCTTGAGTGCCACCCTAGGAGCAATTTTGATATTATTTGGAGGCTGAGAGAGAGGCATCACACAACGTTGCACCATTTTTCTTAAGACAGGATAGATAAGCGAGAGCCACACACTCATAAAGGGTGATTGGTGCCAGAGTTTGAGGTTTTATTTTTGCTTGGAGGTTTCTTGGAAAAATTCTAAGTTAAGGAGGAGGATTTGTAGGTGGAGAGTGAGTTCCTCACGTAGGATTGAATTGCTTGATGTAGAGACTATGACATCACCTATAGGCGTGCATAATCATTTGTGGTGGTGAGTGGAGTCTTGGGCAAAGGATTGAGGATTTTGGTTGGAGGATCATTGTGGGGGAGTTTCTTGACATTTTGGGAGTAGAAAACATCATTCTCTATTACAGGTGATAATTTATGGTTGTGGAGAAGGGAAAAGCTATTTGGGGCCAAGTTTTGAGGTTCAAAACTAGAGAAAACTAGTTTTGGGTTTTTGTCAAGGATCATAACCCTAAATTTATGGAATTGTTTGGGTAGTTTTCAGGGGCTGAGTCAACAGGTCAAGTCAACCAATAGTGTAGAAAAAAATTGGCCATCGTAGATTTACGAAGGGACAAACTATTGTAGTAGTTGGGCATTGAGATATTGATCACCTCAGGCTTGTACTTGACCTTGAGAAAGTCAAGGTGAACTCCTTCCAATTTTTATTGTACTCTAGTAGTTTACATATAATAAAATAATTGATTTTGGTGTTCTAGAGCATTTTTATGTTTATGGGTGTTTGCTAAAATTTGTTGTGCTATTATTTTTGTTCATGTCCTTGATTATCATTGTAAAATTTCTATTTCGAGCATTATAGTGGTATCATAGCATGATCTTGGTGATCTATGGGGGATCTAGCAAGATTAGAGAGGTTTTGGCCATGCATGCATAGTGACTGGTAAATTTATGGGCGCTCCAATGAAACAGAATGGGAAGATTACATAAGGGATCATGGAGGAAATGATGAGGCAAAACCAACAATTACTAGAGATGATGAAAAAAACGGTGGGGATGTTGATTCATACCCAACATAGAATCCATGTGCATACATGCACAACCAAACAATATAACACCCACACATATGGCCAATTTGGTTGTGCTACCATGCCTCATTTTCTAGATGAGCCAAAGGAGAATCATGGGTCAAGGATGTTTCTGCTAGTGGAGACAGATCTTTAGATGTCAGAAGCTCGAGGAGGAGGTTGAGTAGGAGGACATGAAGGATGGTGAGGGGCACATCAATATACCTTGTGTGGTACAAGAGTCACCGTTGTTGGAGACCTCTTTGATAGCACAAGTTGACACCTTGATGGAGAAAATTGAGCATACACCCATGCACCCACTTAATGATGTGGTGTTCGTCATTGATGAGGTTCCATCTGCTGTTGAGGTATCCATTGATGAGGTGTCGCAGACCATTTCTATCATTTCATCTGATGGCAACCTATAACAAATTAGGGAGATCCTAGTAGATATATACATTAGTGAGGTGCTAATACATAAAGAGGTACCCAGAGTCGTGGCAAAGTTCTCAAACAACAACTACCTACAAAAACATGGAGAGAACCTTGAGGAACATGATCTGGATGAGGATGTTATGCTTGACGAGGTACTTGTGTAGGGGCAGCTCGGGAATCTAGTTCATCCCATGGTAAAGGAGGATGGGTGGTCATGTTTTGCACCTACCATTGATGGAGAGAAAATAGATGCGAAAGCGATCAATAGATCTGTAGTACTTCTAGTTAGTAGCTCTCTTCAGACTTATGTAGATGGGGTCTACAACAACATCAAGTTCCTTCTAGACATTGGAGGAAGAGTGTGTGAGTTACCTAGTGTTGTACTATGTAAAACCCCCCCATTTATAGGGACGAATAATTAGTATTTGACATATAAATGGGGACCCTTTTAAATTTTTAGCTTTTGAAAATAAGTGCTAAATCTAACATTTGTCTTAAACCTTTAGAATGAAACCCAAAGTTAAAATTTTATCATCACAAATCACATCTCGCAGTTTTCCATGTGACAATTATAAACATCCTAAAGAAAATCCCGAAATTCGATATGCAATAAAGTCTCCATTGTGATTTTCTTATTGTGACACTCTAGTAATATGAGATCACATTTCACAGATCGCAATTTAACAAAGCACGCCACTGTGTTATCCCTTAAAATTTGTGAAATACGATATTGCGATGCTTCACAATTTCATTTCACATTATCTATGGACAACGCTATGTTGCAACGTTTGAATGTCGTGATCTAGAAAATTAGGCATGAAGTGTGGGATGTTATTGTGTTTTTAATGAAATATCAAGTGGGTTGATAGGGAAATTATTTTTTAGTAGCTCGAGGAGGGAAGTTAACATTTTCAATTCATGACTAGTTAATATAAAGATTGTGCTCAAATATTCCCATGATTCAAGTCATTTCAAGGTGCTCTTCAACCTTAACTGCCTTCTACTATTTAAGTTGATATATCTCTCTTTCATTTCAGGAAAGCTTCAAAAGGTATGTCCTTATGGAAAGTAATCCAAAAACAATAGCAACATAGTGTTTCAGAATCTGAAGTTACAAATATTCCACCCATATTTGTTGATATGATTTGCAGTGCTAATGGAGGAGCAACGGCTTGGGAAGTTATCTATAATAGACTTGAAGATGAGCACCCTAAAGTTACTATTACCAAGGAAACAACAGATTCAATACAACCTTCGGCAGTTCAATTCAGAGAGGTTGCTTGCTTTTTTATCCACAGAATAGGAGAAAGAGCCAAGATATTACCATACACAGATATGGTTAGATGGGTGGTGGAGAATTTCAATATTGAAGACAGAAAGTTCAAGAATTCAAAGATGGAACTAATGAGATAATTGAAAGCCAAATATTTGAAACAAATGTATCATCTTCCTGACCCTCAAGATATATATGATAGATCATTCCTGGCCAAGTTCACGAAACAGAATGAAGAACCCTTTTAGATGATTCAGGGGTGGAGAGTCCTAGAAAACAAATTGAAATATGAGAAGACAGGTATGTACCCCATAGGTTCTTGTTGAAAATAATACTGAGAGGGGGGGTGAATCAGTATTATCTAGTTCTTTTAACAAATCTTCCTTATTTACACTTTGAATTATTTTTGCATATCAGTACCATAAAATAATGAGCAAGAAAACTAGACAACCACATCAAAGAACACCAAATATAAGGTGGAAACCCAATGTGGGTGAAAACCACCTGCTGCAATATGTCTCTATCTTCTTTCAAATTAGAAACTCCTTTTACAATGGTCTTGTACTGGTGCAGTCCTTTACCAGTACGCAGGCTGCAACCTGCAGAGAGCTACAACTCTCTCTCGTTTTCCAGTCTCTCCTGGAAGGGAGCTACAACCCCCTACTTCTTTTCTTTCAAGGACCACTTTTCATAAATTTTCAAACTGGATCCATAAATATCAAATGATCATCAAGTACCAGTAAGTCACCCAGATAACCAGATCCACAATAACATAAAACTAAACCCAGAAATATTAAGCTAAGGGCAGCTAAATACTGCATTCATGAAAATCTAATTTACTGGAGGGACCCCTCCGGAATTATTTTGAGATGTCTGGACAAAAAAAAATCCATGGAGGTTATGCAGCAGTTTCATTCTAGCATATGCGGAGGACATCACTATTCGAAAACTACAACCCACAAGATCCTCAGGGCTGGATATTATTGGCCCACCTTGTTTTCTAATGTCCTTTCATTTGTTAAATCTTGTGATAGGTGCCAAAGATTTGAAGGGAAGCAGCAATTGAGGTCCTTTCCCTTAAAACCCATACATGCTAGTGGCCCTTTTCAGCAGTGGGGCTTGGATTTCATTGGAGAAATCAATCCACATTCCAGTGGCCAGCACAGATGGATCTTAGTGGCCACCGATTACTTCACTAAATGGATTGAGGCCATCCCTACTAGAAAGGGTGATCACCATGTAGTCATGAAGTTCTTAATAGAGAATATCTTCACTAGGTTTGGCTGTCCATAAACTGGTTACAGACAATGCAACAGCCTTCAGGGCAAAAGAGTTAGTAGACATGTGTGACTCAATGGGCATTAAGCTGGTTCATTCCACCTCATACTACCCTCAAGGTAATGGCCTAGCAGAATATTCCAACAAGAGCTTGATAAGGATAATTAAAAAGCTATTGGAAGACAACAAAAAGAATTGGGATTCTAAGCTTAAGTATGCACTATGGGTTGATAGAGTGACCACCAAGAAATCCACAGGGAATTCTCCATTCAAGATGGTATATGGCACTGAAGTTGTATTCCCAATACAATTGACCCTCCCTATGGAAAAGTTCTTGCAAGAAGAGCAAAATGAGGAAGAGGACATGGCAAAAAGGACCACTGAGTTAGCAGAGGTACATCAAATCAGAGAACAACTAGTTGAAAAGTCTACATCACATCAGGGAAGAATCAAGGAAGCCTTTGACAGGAAGGCAAAAACAGATAACTTTCAGGTTGGAGACTTGGTTCTTAAGTGGGATGCACTGAAGGAGAAGAAAGGTAACCATGGGAAGTTTGATGCTCTATGGACGAGACCTTTTGTCATCACTCAGGTCCAAGGGAACAGTACTTTCATGCTGCAATGGAAGGAGAGACAGTTTTTTATGGCCCAGTCAATGGGCGGTTTTTGAAAAATATGTTGTTTAAGGTATTTTCACCTTAAATTTGTAAATATGTCGTTTTATCAGTTTTAGTGTAAGCTCAATTAGACTCCATGCCCAATGAAACAATAGGAAACTTTGCTAATCTGGTTTTTGTAGAAAAAGCAATGGTCTGCAATTCTTGAGACCTCACAGGGAGGATCTCATCCCCAGAAGGATCCAGTGTTAGCCCTGCTATATAACTATGGTTTTTTAAGGCTAGAGATAAGCTTGGCCATAGTGGTTGTGCTCAAAAGAAGCTCATGGCAATCATCTTCCTTCTTCTCCTTTACTCTGCTTACTCTTTTCAACCCTGCTACCTCTGTTTTCCTCTAAAAACCCGGCATACACCCCTGTTTCCTTAAGCCCCAAGCGCAAAGCTTAAACCCCCATAAAACCGTATCCACATGACCTCGCGCTTCCATAACCCATCGTCGCCTTTAATTAAGGCCATTGATTGCCACACTCTGATCCAACGACTCTCGCCGCACCCGACAAGGAGACTTGTGCGATCAAATCCCCACTGTCCAATCATCTCCACCACGATCGGACGACGTTCGCTCTCCCCGCGCCCACGAAGTGTCGGGACGATAGCGCGCGATGGAGAGTGGTTTTCCTCTCTCCTCCGCTGCCATGCGTCATGCGCTGAATGGCATCGCGCGCCATCACCATTTACCACTCAACTCCCCGAAGCCGGTGCGATCAATACCACTTACCACCCGGTCCTCCGTTCTCACCCGATAACCACTGCGTGCTTATGCCGCCCGACAACCGTTGGATTTGTCCGCCTAAGATCCAACGGCCACGTTCATTAAGCCCCCGCTTTTCCCGATAGCCCCGCCAAGCCATCTCCACTGTCTATCCACCCGATCCGACGACCAATCTTGCCACTTCATCTGACTCATCCACCCGCTATGCAGTCTGTGTCCCTTGACTATTCCATGCACCCGAAAGACGAAGGTGACCGGTCTTCCAGTACCATTTGCAGTCACTCCTCAACCACCATATTTAACAAGAAGTATGGCCGAGGAGGAAAAGGATGGAGCACAAACAGATAACTGCATTTAACAGTCATGGGGCCTTATTGATACAAGCACTCCAGCTGCCCGAGAGGACAACAGAGCACATGAAAAGATCAGATTCATCCACTAAAGCAAGCAAACACACTCAGAAGCTCCATCAGGCAACTAAATGCGATTTGTGGTCAGTTATGACCCCTCCATACCTAGAATGGCTAAGCGCCTTTGTATTGAAACTCTATATATACCCAGCAAGAAGACGTAATTGGGGTTGATGGTTGATGTTTTGATGTAAGGTTCAACTTCTGGAGACTGTAACTATTTTGATACTTGCAGCATCTCGTCTTCATTTTCAGCTAATACAAACTTCTTTTGTTGTTAATTGCTCACTTTCCATTTATCTTCTCTTCCAAGCGATGCCTGATATGCTGTATTCCTAAACTCTTGATGTTTAGCATTAGAGTAGTTGTCATCCTACCTCTTTGTTAAAATCTTGCATGTATCATTGAATAAGTTATTTAGGTTTCTCTTCATCTGGTGCCAGAGAATTGTCATCCTGTCTGTGCATTAGTAGATTAGATTTGTAGACTTCTTTACTGATTGCAACTGGCCATCACATGGTCTTGTGCATCTGCTGGTGTGGTCAGTATTCTCCATATTCATCCAATCTTAAAACTGTGAGTAGTTGGTGGTCTAAAGCCTTGTAGTTTGGGGGTGTTCACACATGTCTGGAGTCAAGCAAAGTAGAAGTGGTTATCTGTCTTGGACAAGCATCATTCCTTCCATTCATCCATTTGCAACAATAAGTTGAATTTATATGTTACCAAGCATCTCCGAGCTACAACCTAGGAGAGTTTCTTGGGGTGATAACAGTCACCAATGACCTTCTTTAACCATGAAACATGGAAAAATGGGTGTACTCGGGAAGATGTAGGTAGCTCCAATTTGTATGCCATAATACCAATCTTTTGCAACACCTTGTAAGGACCATAGTAATTGGTTGATAATTTATTATCCTTCTTAGCTTGCTTGAGGGATATGTATTTGTATGGTTGTAACCGTAAAAATACCCAGTCACCTACATCAAAACTTCTTTCATTGTGATGTTGATTTTCCTATTGTTTCATTCGATTCTATGCCATAGTGAGGTTATCCTGTAAGAGTTAGGGAACTTGTTGTTGATGCTCGATGTGATCTTCCATTTCTTGAACCTTAGAATTTTCCCTTAAAGATGATGTGATGGATGGTGGATTATATCCATAAAGTGACATCAATGGGGTCATTTTTTCTACAGTATGGAAGGAAGTGTTATACCACCATTCAGCGAGAGGTAACCACTTGACCCATTGTGTTTTCTTATTAGATACAAATCAACAAATATATCCTTCAAAACATTTGTTCACTATTTCAGTTTTCTCGTCAGATTGAGGATGATAAGATGAGTTATGAGCTAATTGAGTACCAAGACAAGAAAATAATTATGTCCAAAAAATTCTAGTGAAAATGGGATCTCTGTCACTTACAATAATATTTGGGTTTCTATGTAGCTTTTGAATTATTTCCATAAATGTAGTAGCAGCTGTATTGGATTTAAAAGGATGCGATAATGAACAAAAGTGTGCATACTTGGTAAGTCTATCAACTACCATCATGATGACACTCTTTATCCATTGATACCTCCTCCCAATGCTTATTTGGAATGGCTAAAGGTTGTAATAGACCCGTGGTCTTAATTATCTCAACTTTATTTTGTTGGAAAACCAAACATTCTGCCACAATCTTCTGAATATCATATTTAAGGCCATCCCAAAAAAATCCTTCTTGACCTTGTGGTAAGTTTTTAAAAATCTGGAATGCCCTGCTAAGGGGGAGGTGTGCACTTCCAAAAGAATATTTTTCTTGAGTTGGGAATTCTTGCAAAGATATAAGCGATCTTTGTACCATAATGAATCATTTTTCTAGCTAAATGTATCAAATGTACTGGTATCTTGTTGCTACTTTTGAATGAGTGTCCATACCTTTTCGTCATGATTCCATTCATCCCTTGATTCGGTTATCCAATCAAGTTGGATAATATAAATGACACAAAGAAAAGCTTCCACATCCTCGTCCTTTCTTGAGAGTGCATCTGCAACAACATTTTTCTTCCATTTTTTGTAGATGATTTCAAAGTCATAATGCAACATCTTTGTGACCCATTTTTTCTTCTCTTCTGAAGATAATCTTTGTTCCAAAAAGTATTTAAGACTATCATGATATGTTTTTACATTTAACTATCTTCCCATTAGGTAAGGTCTCCATTGATTTAATGTATGTAGTATTGCCAACATTTCCTTCTCATAGATAGGCTTGTGTAATTACTTTCCTTTGATAGGTTTGTGAAGTCATACGTAGCTAAGACTGGTGCTTGGCACATTGCCTCTTTAAGATGTTCAAAGGCCTTAGTTGCTTCTGGAGTCCAAGAAAATGTATCCTTCTTTAGTAATGTTTTTAGAGGTGCTGCTATTCTCCCATAATTATTAAAAAACTTGCGATAATACCTTGTCAAACTGAGAAATTACCGAAGATGCTTTATGGTTAGATTGGTGCACACAAAAGAACTCTGACTAGGTTGAATTATACCAGCCTCTAGCATTTCTACAACCATATGTTCAATTTCACTCTTTTGGGCATAGGGATATCTGTAAGGCCCGATGTTTGGAGGAACACTTCCTGGAATCAAAAAAATATGATTATCATGATCACGAATAGGTGGGAGGCCTTTGGGAATTTCAAATACCTTGGAATTATTGTCTAATACTTTTTGGAGATCTGGAGAAATAGATGATTTTGATGTTTGAACCTATAGTGAGCATAATTGTGCAATTACGCCCCGTTTTTATTTCTTTAGAAGTTTTGTCATGCCATTAGAGTTGATCATATTTATTGGTTTCCCTGCGATACCCCTTAATTCAACTTCCTTTCCTTCCCAAAAAAAAAATCAAGAAAAGTTCTTGAAAATTAAAATCTATTGTCCTTAAAGATTGTAACCATTGGACTCCTAGTACAACATCAACACCACCCATTGCAATGGAAAACATTGGACTATTCAATACATATTCCCCTATGGTTAACTTGATATTATGACACTTTGCAAAGAAATTTATAGTTCCTCCATTTGCAACCATCACTTGATGCTCTGGTGCTAGATATAGGAAGAAATTCAATTCCTGGGCTATTTTACAATGAATAAAATTATGAGTACTACTTGAATCAATAAATACTATTACCTTTTTATTCTTGACATATCATTCTATCTTGAGCGTTTGAGGAGTGGTAATTCCTACCAATGCATTGCAAGATATTGTAGAATTCCCCACTGTAGATCACCTGATAATACAATATACTAAAGCAAAATACTTGATCTACTTCTACAAACAAACTTGCAGAAGCTTAATCGATTTTGAGCAAGATCAATTAGAACACATATAACAGAGAATGAGAAATCAATCACACACGAACACAAAAGAATACTCTATGGAAAGCCTCAACTAAAATCCCTGATCTCTGTATTATCATACAAGTGGAAATATGTCCAGATTACACAAACCTTTAGCTCACAAGCTATCTAGATCTCAGTACAATCCCTCAATGCTGCTCATAGACTGAATAACAAAGAATGAGAAATCAATCACACATGAACACAAAAGGATACTCTAGGGAAAGCCTCAGCTAAAAACCCTGACCTCTGTATTATCATACAAGTGGAAATATGTCCAGATTACACAAAGCTTTAGTTCACAAGCTATCCAGATCTCAGTACAATCCCTCAATGCTGCTCATAGACTGAATAAACACAACATATGCCTTCCCTCAGTCCTCCAAGCCTCCTATTTCCTTGCACAGTTTCTCCTGGGTCCTCTGGTTGCCACCTGTGTGAATTCACCTCTCACACAACTCACCAAACTCAGAAGTAACTGCGCAATCTCCAAGGAATGAATTCCTTCTGCATGCAAGAGATATTCTCAATGGAATATTCCTGCAACTAATAGTACACTATCCCATCATCTGATCTCAACTGGGTCTCTGACTGAACTGACATGCATGAGTTATTTATGAGAGAATATTCAGTTATCTGAAGTGCAGTAGTTACATGCACGCATGCATTAACTAACTGAACTCACAATCCGTTCCAAAAACTGTTGGAACTAATCTAATTGGACTTAACTCTGTTAATTGAGCTAACTAATTACAACTCAAAGTACAACTCATCCTGATTACTTTAATTAACGGATAACTTCCTCAATCAAAGGGAAAACTGTTGCATGTCTTCACATAGACTTCATGTTTGATTTTCTCCAACTAATTAACTCAAGATGAATTAATTAATTATTTTTCAAACAAATTCTAAGATCAAATTCGAATTTTAATTCTCAATTTTAGTTCAGGGACAAACTAAAATTGGAATGTATCCTGAAATGCTATTTATAACAATGCTATTTTTAGCACTTCTATATTTAGCATTTCTTGTTGCTATTTTCAACACTCCTTCTCAACAAGAAAGGGATTATCTGTCACCCCAATCTTGTCTTTGTGGAACTCGAATTTTCATTTTGACAATGCCTTAGTCAAAATATCTGCATCCTGCTCCTTGGTCGAAACATGCAGCAACAACATGATCCTCTTCACCACACAGTCTCGAAGATGATGATGCCGAATATCGATGTGCTTGGACCTGTCATGAAATACTAGATTCTCAGAGAGTTTGATACAAATCTGATTATCACAATAGATCACAGTTAGATCCATCCTCTGATCAAACAATCCAACTAGAATTTTCCGCATCCAAATGGCCTCACATGCTGTCTGACCGACAACCATGTATTCAGTCTCTGCTGAGCTAAGTGCAACTGACCTCTGTTTCCTGATGTACCAAGAAACTGCAATTGAACCAAGGTTGAAAATTCCTCCTGAATTGCTCTTCTGATCTGATGGACTCCCTGCCCAATCTGCATCTATGAAACCCTGAAGCTTCACTTCCTCTGTTCGTCTGTACCATAATCCATACTGAGATTTGCCTCTAAGGTATCTCAACACATGCTTCACTACCTTCCAAAACAACTTGGTAGGATGAACCATAGCTTGACTCAGCTGGTTCATCGCAAAGCACAAATCTGGTCATGTGTTCACTAAATACATCAATGAACCCACAAGCTGCCGATAAATAGTAGCAGCTACTACCTCACCTGAAGTACATCCCCCTTCCTCCAGTTACCTGCTAGAGGAGTCTGCCTGGGCTTGCATTTCTCCATGTGGAATCTCCTGAGTATCTCATTGGCATACTTGCCTTGAGACACAAACACTTCCCCATCCTTCTGCCACACTTCCATGCCTAGAAAGTAGTGCATAAGATCCATGTCTTTCATCTCGAACTCTCTTGCAAGGTCCTCCTTGCAAGACTTGATCAATTGATCATCACCTATTAATATTAGATCATCAACATAAATAACAATGATCAATGGCTTACCTTCTACCATGATGTGGTAAAGGTTCGCATCTGCTTCACTCTTTGTGAAGCACAACCCGGTGAAATAGTTGTCAATCTTGGTGTACCAAGCACGAGGTTCTTGCTTCAGCCCGTACAAAGCTCTCTTGAGTCAACACACATGCGACTCATGATCGAAGGTCTCAAATCCTTTCGACTGCTTTATGTACACCTCTTCCTCAATCTTTCCATTGAGGAACATAGTCTTCACATCCATCTAATGGATCTTCCAACCCATCTGAGCTAATAGTGCCAACATCGATATGATTGATGAGTACCTTGCTACAGGAGTAAAAGTCTCATCATAGTCAATCCCCTCGACCTGTGAGAAACCACGAGCAACGAACCTTGCTTTATGTTTCTCCACACTCCCATCAACTGCTTGCTTTACCTTGTAAAGTCATCAGGAACTTACCACTGACTTGTCCTCTAGTCTTGGGACAACATCCCAAACACTGTTCCAAACTATGGAGTCATACTCCTCCACTATAGCATCAACCCAGACTAGCTGCTACACTGCTTCCTCTAATGAAGAAAGTTTGGTCTCTGCACACTCCCCAACCAGGGCCTTGTAACCAATGTACTGCTCGGGTGACCTCCTCTGTTTGCGCTGAGAAGATGACTGTCCCACATTCTCTCTCGCATCTAGCATCAATATGTCAGCTTCCCTTGAGCGTTTCCACCCATCTCTGGAAGGCTCTGCATGAGTGGATGTCTCCACTCCCAGATCCTCTACATGCGGCTGCTTCGCATCAGTCTAAGGCTCCTCCTCTTTAGGAACCAAAAGTTCCTCCTCTGCATGCAACTTGAGCTCCCTCTCAAGGGACACTCGCATGGCTTTCTGCTCGTCAAACTTTAGATCTCTGCGTACCGCTGTCCTCTGACTGGTAGGCACGAACACCTTGTTACGCAGTAACTTGTCACCGTTGGTCACCATCCTTGTTTCCCCCCCTGTCACACATTGGAGGACACATTTACGGACCTGTGACCAGTGACACAACTTGAAAACACTTGCATTGAGGTCTCCTGAGTATGAATTTCAATATCCTTGAAGACACCCTTTGAAGATTAACCTTGGAAAGTACCCTTTTTTCATTAGCGCAGGTCCACAGTGTCTAACCCGCGCCCATGGCTCAGTTCCTACAAAGAGGGCGCGCCCATAGACGCTCTTTCATAGAGCACGGCCCGCGCCACACAATTTGGGCATGTTTTTTGGCCAGCGCGCACTGGAATTTTTTTCCTCCATAACTCACCCAGTTCTCTGAGGAAAAATCCCATAAAAGCAGTCGGGTGTCGTCTTTTCTATCCAGGACAACCCAGCTCAATGGTTATTTTGGGACAATGCCAAAATCTCAGAAGGTGTCCACATACAACGCATACCTCTTCTCCTCCATCTACAAATGCCTATCTCCCCACATTGAACAGGCTAGTTGGCTAGTTAGTGAGAGTGATAGTATGAGCTAGAGAATTTTTATAAATATAAAGAGCTGAAAGAGAGGTTATGCTGCCGGATTGTTGAGAGAGAAAGTGACTTTGCAAGACATGTTAGACTGCTGACCCAGTTGGAGAAGATTTGCAGCGTCAAGCCTTAAGTGGTTGTAATTCTTCTCTCTTTTCTATTGAATGATAAGTGACTGTTATTATGGTTCCATTCACATGTTCTACTGGTAATATTTGAATTATATCTTGCTTAACTGATATATAATTGTATGATATTAGATTTTACGCTTGTTTTGGGCTGTTCTTCATTTGTGCAGGTGTCCATGCGTGGAGTGCAAGGATAGTGACCGGCCATAGCTAGAGGACAGGAGCGACACTTCTCCCACAACAAATAGCGTTGGATCTCAGGTCGGTCTTTCTGATCGACTCTTAAATTGTACAATTAGGAACTTGCATGCAGCGTGTATGATTGTTGCTAGACCCCTGTGGGGCTAGTGGGATCGCCTCTGTCCGCAGAGGGGATTTACCTCCGCAACAAATTGGCGACTCCGCTGGGGAGTTTGTCTATTGTCGTTTGTGTTATATTGTCTGATTTGTAAGTCGTGGACGGAGTCTGAAGAGCGACCAGGCAGCCTTCGAAACACTTCCGCTATGCGGAAGTGAAGTAGATCAACACCACTTCAGTCCATCTCCGGGTTGATTTACAAACTGGACAGTATCGATCTTGCTTCGCATGTCGTTTTTCTGTCATTTTCTTGTCTGAATAATTTCTTTGATTGGAGTTCTTGCTATCCTTCACTCACTGGCTCTGTCTAGTTTTTAAAAAAACCAAGCCTCAGACCACCCGCTCTGTCTTTTTTCCTGGCAAATTCCCGCCAGCGCGGTTTTTCTCTGAACAATCGCGCTACTGGGCGCGAGCTGCTTTCGGACAACTCGCGCTACACTCTGTTTAGCGCAAGTTGCAGACTTACAATCGCGCCACACTGGTTAAGTCTTTTAATAAGCCTGTTTGTCAGTCTCTGATTATTGGGTCTGGTTTTTTCTGCTCTGTATATGCCTTCTGGGAGTCTGTTAGATTGATAACTGGCTGGTGGTGTCTCGTCCTTCGGTTGTTTGCCATTGCCTACCGATTTCACATCTTGTTTTTTTTTGTGTTATCGAACCTCCCGTGGGATTCATGATTTATATATCCGGTTCTTTTGTCGTCAGACTTCTATATTCTCCTGGTGGTTATATGAATTTTTTGCACTTCACGTTGCAAATATCTCGCTTGTATCTCTCTTATTTTTCCTTGATTTCGTGATAACTTAGCTTACGTAGTTACATGAAAATCTTGTTTTTCCTTTGCTTTGTTGGGTTGTTGTGTTTGTTTCAAAACTGGCTATTAGATTCTTTAAAAGCAATTATCTGATAGTGAATGTCTCTTGAAACGCTTTAAGTGCATTCTCA
>APFE030487911.1:0-15618 GCA_000404065.3 Pinus taeda
ACTAGTGCCTGGAGCTTGCGGATTGGGACAAATTCTATGGAGTCTTGAAACAACGCAGGTTCCCTAGAGGTTTTGGGTTGAGTTACTAGTTCTTGGAGCCTTGGATCATTTGGGTAGATACCAATACGGGTAATGTTAATGATTTCGGGACCGATAAGTGAGATCACTGTGCTTGAGAGTTAAGGTGGTTTGATTTCTAGAAGCCCTAATTGATTCTATTTTGGTTTAACCCTTATGATCCTACATTCATGCTTAGAATATGGCGCATGGGTGATTTGTTGATGGAAATATTTGATTCAACACAATCTACAATCAAGTGGTAAGTGGAAGTCCTTGAATTGATTAGCATTTTCATATGTTAATATGAATTATTTCCTATTGTGATCTATGAGCACTTGTATTGATTATTATGGTGATCTTATGATTGATTCGTCATAGTTCTTATTCTCATTATATTCTAGCTATATGCATGGTCTTATTATGTTCTCTAGCTATGGTTCTAGTTCATGATTTGATATCTTACTGGATGCTTAATGAATGTATGGGATAGCAAGTGTTATTGAGGATAGCTTGAGAGTGCATTGAGTCTTCTTGGCAAATCTTAAATGAATTTCAAAAGTTTATGAGTATATATGCATTCATGACTTGTTACTTATATGTTTACTATATGTTTGACAAAATATCTATCTTTCATTATACATTGGATTAGTCAATATATGGCTTAATTTCTATTTTCTTAGCATTGTTATCCTTATTGTCGTGATTCTAGAAAGTTACATGCAATTCTAGGAAGCGGTCTGGAGGCTTGCCTGAAAAAGTGTCATAGATCTCACAATTGTGTGCATTGAATTGAGGAAGTGGGGTCATAACCATTGGCATTCAAGCCTATGCATGTTGTTATAGCCTCCCAACGCATGCATGCAGTGCTATGGGTGTGGTTGGGGAGTTTCTCTTATGAAAAAACTTCCAGTTCATGGATTGATCACTTGGGGTGGTTTGTAGGCTCTTGAATGGTATGTAGTTCCTAAAGGATGGCTGTAAGTTGTTGGTTACACGGCCCCACTTCTATAACTGGAACTTGGAGGTCGCTCATATCATAGTGACACTAAGCGTATGTTTACCCTAAAGAGCTTGTTAAAATGGGTAAATGTGAGAAGAGGTGTTACAATAAGATAATAATCATTTGATTGAACCACTTAAAATAACTCCAATATAATATCAAATATATAAAAAAACATTTCTTATTATTAAATATAAAACTTTTGTTACTATTTATATTAAATAATTTATCTATTTTAGGAAACAATCTAAATATTTACATAACCTCCTTTGAAATCTTAAAATGGTTAGATAACATACATTTTAATCAAATATATTTTTAAAATTATTAAATTGAAATAAAATCTAATCTATATGAAATTATCGTAAATACTTACATTACACATAAATACTTACATACCATACCACAAATTTTTGAATCTAAAATAATTAGATAAAACATTTTAATATAATTTCATGAAAATAATATACTTTAATTAATATAAATGAAGGTAAACAATATTTTAAAACATAGCAAAGTTAGTTAATATTTAATAATAATAATAATAATATCCCCTCATTTTTATGAGTATACATATATTGAACGAGCATTTATTTTAACAATTTAATTAAACTTATTAATCTAACCCGAAACAATTTTGTCATAATTTCTGTTTCAATTATAACTAAATCACATTTTGATATATGGTATCATAATCCATAATTTAAGATTTTGCTGACATATTTCATATTCAATCCGTTCAAATTTTAATAAGAGTATTATGGATTTTGGTTTCATACATAATTTTTTTTAAAATAATTTAACTGTAATCCACTGATCGGTTGCCTTTCCTGTATTACCAACTTTGATGTATGAAAAGTGAAGATAAGCACATCGATTGCCTCAGCATGTTACGGTACAGACCATCAAACGACATATCACTTCAATCCAGTGCCCGGTAAGCGTCTTGAAAGCGGGCGAGTATCGATCATGCCCTCAAAAAGTTATGTGGTTTTAAACCAAGGCAACTGCATCACATTTAGACAAGTGTCCTCTGGATCATTAAGGTGACACATGAAGACAGACACCAGCATTTTATGATTATATTGTATATTGGAGAGTAGAGTATGGAGAATTCGATCAATTAGGGCGTTTTACGAAGCATATTTTATCATTCATTTCATAGGAAATGACAAATCTAGAGTTCATAAGTATCAGAATATTCTATTGGGATAAACTAAGTATAGATGCAAAACTTGAAAAACCATTTGTATTTTTAAAGATTATATATATATAGAAGTGGTTCAAGTTCTTCATAAATTAGTGATTAATTACGTCTATGGGATATATATATTGTATAAGGTAGCTTCATTTGAATTCAAATATAAAGTTTGATGAAGGCCTATCTAAATAGCGTTTAACGAATTTGTAACTTGTGATTTCTCATGTAGAGATGTTTATCTATGCGATTCTCTACAAATGAGTAATTCTCACACTATAATAGATATATAATTAATATAATTATTTTTTTATTTAAAAAAATATAAATGAATTGAACCATTTCAAAAATTTATTGGGGCACTTAGATTATTATAACTACACAGTTTAAAAATTACATATTCTAACATATAATTTTAAACCATATAATCATACAACTCTCTATAATAACTCTCTATAAATAATTATATATGAAATTATTTGAAACAATTTTTTACGTGAAAATATTTTATTTATGCAGATTATCAAACATAAGTGATTTTTTGTTATTCAATATAAATTTAATTATATCTTAAAATATTATTTTAGTTTTTTTATTAAAATAATTTTATTTATAAACCCAGACTGAACTTTGTTTTATATTAAAAATATATTAATAATTTAAACTGTTTTATTTTTTATTAACTTATTTTACCATCAATTATTTATATTTTTAATATTTTTTGCACTATACATACATTATATCTTGATAATTGAAATAAATTAATTAAACAATAAAATATTCAAATAATTAATTTAAATTTTATATTAAAATAATTTTTTTAAAATATAAAACTATGCAATTTCCTCACATTTAAAAAATAAATATAAAAAATATTTTATTATGTTTCCTTGTTTTTTTATTTCATTATTTTATCTTTCTTTAGAATTATATATTTTTTAAATTATATCCCATTACATCTGCAAGTAACAACATATTTACGATTAGACCACTGCCTCTATCCATCATTGGAATTTACATCCACAGGTAGACTCAGCCATACTGTAGTGAGGCCCCATAGACAATGTGATACTACATCTTGTTAGAGTAACAGTGCGTGGCAGAAGAGAAAACAATCAAGCACAGCATTAAAAACCATACACAAAAAACACAGTCATTTAACGTGGTTCACCCAACCAATCTGGGCTACGTCCACCAAACAGAGGCATCGACAATCTTATTATTAATCAGGGGATTACAAAACAATTTCTTCCTCACACTCAGAAACTCTCATCCAATATCTGTACGGGCATATATTTTATAGCCAAGAGAATCTAACTGATTCATAAATCCACTCATAACAAATATAGGATACATTAACTCTTTCCCAACTAACTGGAGCTAATATAGAAACAAATCCTATTGTTGTCACACATTTGAGATTTTTGCCTAATTTATGAAAACACAAAATCTCAACAATCTCCACCTTGACAACAATTAGCCTGATACCCTGTTTGTTTATTATTTTTATCTTTTCTGCAAGCCAAGAGAAGCCAAACAACAACGTAGCTTCTCTAACAAAACTGGTTTCGTGAACATGTCTGCACAATTCTCCTTTGTATGCACTTTTTCAAGAGAGACTCTCCTTTCAGTGATAACCTGTCTTACAAAATGGTACTTGATCGGTATATGCTTTGATTTACTATGACAGGCCGGATTCTTAGCCAAATGTATTGTACTTTGACTGTCACAAAATAACTTGATGTTGTCCTGCAACCTGTTAGCTCCTGCAGCAGCAGGTATTCATATTTCATGATTGACATTTCACAGGCCAAATATGTTGTACTTTGCTAACTGCAATGCTCCATATTTTCTCAAACAGTTTCCATATGAAGAAGGCTACTTCAAGTTCATTCAATGGCCTTCAAATTTTGTAAAGTTTTCCTGGTATCGCTACTGTTAGTTAAAGGGAGGTCCAAACAGTTTAATCTTGGTCTCCCTAGGTTTAAATTTATTGTTTTAGAATATAGAGATTGTAAGTCTGTCCAAACAGTTTAATCTTGGTAGACTCTTAGATAAGTAGAGAAATAGAAGAGTACAACTATTTAATCGGGGCTCTGGAAGAAATAAGGGTAGTATGTAGATAGGAAAGCATCAAAAGAAAATGTATGATGGGTTTGCAAGTCTAAGTGCACCCCAAGAAAAAGAAGAAAAAATGCTAGGAAAGTAGGCTGGGTAGGTAGTTCTGAGGCTGTTGAATTGCTGACAAGTTCCAAGTTTGCAGGTATCATATCATGCAGAACATAATCAGCAAAGATTTGTAAGCAAAAAGGCTCAAATGAAGTATCACTAACTTCCCTTCTCTATTTTCCCCAAACATTAACTAACATCCCAAAAGAGGTCAAGATCTGCTTGACACCTCTTAAGTTCATCATCTTCATCATTCCGCTTAAGTAAAGATCTGCTTTACTCAAAGTTGTTCCATATCTTCTCCCGAAGTATGATCCTACCCCCTGTAACAGCCTAAGTCTCCCGAACTTAACGCTTTCTTATCATCTCCATATTAACCACTAACATTATTATCTAGCTCCCTATGTTTTCTGTCCCCGTATTAATATTAACTAAAAATCCCTTATGTAATATCCCTCCCCTGGTTGAAAAATAACCATATCAGTTCCCGGGAATTTCTCAGTTTATCAAAAACTAAGCAAGAACCCACCCTCTAAGCCACTTCCCAAAATACAATGGACTCCTTCCAAAGTATAAAGTTCACCCGAGGTAGTCGGACCCCTTCCGAAAACCTTATATGACCTTCACACTCACTTACTTACCTTTCCCCTCAAAACCGTTTTCGCGTCGCAACCTCACACTCTTGCATTCATACCAAGCATAGCCCATTCGTCCCCCGCCGACGCGATATTGCGATATCGGCGATCGGCAATCACAAACACCGAGTGTCCAACCCGTCCACCTTTCCTCTCCGCCGATGCGATATCGCGATATCGCATATCGGTAGTCGCAAGTTCCAAATGCCCAACCCAATGATCCCCCTCTTTCCCGCCGACGCGATATCGTGATCTCACATCGGAGTCTCTTCACCGCAGTTTATCCAATACCTCACCACGTCGCACTGTACCAGGGACCCACAGCTGACGTCATCCTCCGTACAGCTGACACCTTGCTTACGTCAGCAGCCAGAAAAGCCGAAAAAAGCTTCGTGCAGGAAGAAAAGTCACACTTCGGAGCTCCAGATCAAGAGACAGAGGCAGTTTCTGATGCGCGAATCTTCAGGGAATCTTCTGGTAGCCGAGCCCACTGCGCGCCGAAAAAGCCTGAAAATCACCCAAGCGTGCCAAAGGATCCGGTTTGAAGACAGCAGAAGATCAATCACAGAGTTTAAAGTGTATCAGATCAAATCAGCAGATATCAAGCATGTCAAAGAGTATCAGTCGACGGCGGAAACCATCAATGTAGCGGCAAAGTGTATCAGAGAATATCTTGAGCGGCAGCCCAAAGCAAGAGAAAATTGAATATCTTCCAGCAGATTCACAGAAGGAGAACGGAGTCACTTGAAGCTCTCAAATCGTAATAATTGCACATTCAATTCGCACCAAAGCCGAACTGCAGCCCCACAGCTCATTTACTTCAGCAGCACCGCATCTGGCCCCCAAGGGCCACCTCGTCACCTGTTCCGATTCAGCTGCCCCAGCGCAGTCAAAAAAGATTTACTTGCATTTAATTTCAGCAGCATTTAGATTGTCGAAGAGTTCTAAGCAGACTTGTCAAGATCAATTGTAATGATGTCTTCCTGATATTTTGTTTATAAATACCGCCCAAAGCGATATTGTGAAGGGTTGGTTGGTTGGTAGTAGTAGTTGTTGGTCAGTTTCCTTTCCAGCAATTTCTATGAGTAAAGACTCGCACTGTAACTGTCATATTTTTCATAATCAAAGATTGCTGAAAGCATGGATTGCGAAACAACTTGCTGTTTTCTCTTGGCCAAGGAATGATCACAGAATTCCTGTGTCTCAGCATGATCCAATAAGTGTTCTCCCTCCCTGTTTATTTTATGTTTTTATCATCTTTCCGCCTTTCTAAGCTGCAGGAAAAAAGAATAGCTTAAGATTTGTTTTGTTACACCTTAAGTTCAATTCCTGCACTTTTCGATATTTTCTGCTGAAACAGTTATGAGCTAGAATACTTAACTGCTCTGGTTTACCCTGTTTCTTTCATATATGAGTGCATGTCTTTGGAATTTTTAACTGCTCCCGGATCCCACTCATCCACTTCTCCCCTTTGTCTGCATGATGAAATGATTCTCTTTTTCCTTTCATCCCTGATATTCATCCCGTACTTTCAGTACACTGAGTATTGTATCCTGCGTGACTATCCCGCTCCGTATCCCCTTGTGACCAAGAAAACGCTCGCATGTCTCAATCTGTGACTCCATGCCCAATGGCTCGAAACTTATAACACCTTACTATGCCTCTTTACTCAAGAATCCTACCTTCCTTCCAATCACACTCAACATTCCCTTGAAGTCAGAAAGCTAGCCTAAAATCATCAACTAAGGTTGAATCTAGATCAACTAAGGTTGAATCTAAAGGAGAGAGCCCTCTTCGATTGCAGGTGGGCTAGAACCTGCAATCAGAAGATTGGTTTGTGGTTACCTCGGCCGTATCCCTAATAGGAGCCTAGGGACACCTTGAGTGATAACATAATGGCGACTCCATTGGGGACCTCCTCAGATAAATCAATGCAACCACTCTGCAGCGCTACAACAGAAGAAACCGACTTGTAAAAGCCTCGGTCGACCTGTATCTGCGCGCAACATTGGGGATTCAAGCGCTTGGTTCATCTTTAAACCCCAATGGAGGAAGTGCTCCTATTTTTGAAGGCTTGTCATGTTTAGTTCTGATATTTGATGGTGGACAGAGATAAGACACTTCAGAGTCCAGACATCCACCTGGCAACTCCACTTCAATTTCAATCAAAGGCTCCACTGAGGAACGAACCAAATGTTACAGCCAAGTACCCCATGTATTATCAACAAGAGAGAATGACCGAATCTTGGGAAGAACTTCCGATAGAAGAAGCTTTAGAAAAATGCAGAGAAAGTTTATCAGAGTTTGAGCTCGATGATAAATTTTTCAGAAAGGTATTGTCAAAAATACCTAGCGGCCGAAATAAATTGTTCCTTGAGTTTGTTGTGGAAAAATATGAGAACGAAATTGAACTCTTGGGAGCTCAAAGTCGTTCTTATGATTTCCGCAACCCTCAAGAGTTTTGCCAAAATCTTCCTCCTCCAGTTCAGCGGGAAATAGTGTTGTCTCCTGAATTACAGTTTGAGTATGATCTGGGTTTCAAGGGAAAGACAGAAGGATCAACGGCTAGGGTCATTACCGACGATGTAACTGATCCTTCCAGCCCAAAGAACCCGGAATCATGCCTAAGCTTCCATGACCACATTCAGGAGGGAACACTGTTGCCTGAGGACCTGAGGATTCTGTGTGATCTGGGATCTAAGGGAAAGATAGAAGGATCATCTGCTAGGCTCATTACTGAAGATGCATCTGCTCCCCTCGACCCAGAAGGTACCAAATTGTGCCGAAGTCTCCCGTCCTCAACTCAGGAGAAGATGCCGCCACCTGCTGATTTACAGACTCTGCATGTTTCTACTAAAGATTCAAACGGAGCAGAGGAAGTTCTCTCACAGGGTAAGTTCATTGATCCAATCGCAAATTATATGGAAATTTGGCTTAATAAAATTTTGCTAACATGTTCTCTCAGTGAAGACCGTAAGCTTCAGCGGCAAGTGATGGAGGCCACAATTTTGGTTGTAAAAGCTCATGCCTGGATGATGCTTTTACGTTCAGAAATGATCAGTCAGCAAGATCATCTCGTTTTACAGTTGCTTAAATGGCTGCACTGGTTATTTGATTTTACCTAACGACAAAGCAGTTGCTGGTTAGGGTAGGTAGGTAGAAGAAATAAAGCGGCCGGAGAAAATAAATTTTGCAGAGGACAGCAAGAAAGTAAAAATCAAGGCGTTCTGGCCTGTTGTTCTTGACTTCCCGCAAGGAGAAGCCATCCCTGAGTGGAGCCACTGTTAGCTCCTGCTGCAGCAGGTATTCATATTTCATGATTGCCATTTCACAGGCCAAATATGTTGTACTTTGCTTGCTGCAATGCTCCATATTTGCTCAAACAGTCTCCATATGAAGAAGGCTACTTCAAGTTCATTCAATGGCCTTCAAATTTTGTAAAGTTTTCCTGGTATCACTACTGTTAGTTAAAGGGAGGTCCAAACAGTTTAATCTTGGTCTCCCTAGGTTTAAATTTCTTGTTTTAGAATATAGAGATTGTAAATCTGTCCAAACAGTTTAATCTTGGCAGACTCTTAGATAGGTAGAGAAATAGAAGAGTCCAACTGTTTAATCGGGGCACTGGAAGAAATGAGGGTAGTATGTAGATAGGAAAGCATCAAAAGAAAATGTATGATGGGTTTGCAAGTCTAAGTGCAACCCAAGCAAAAGAATAAAAAATGCTAGGAAAGTAGGCTGGGTAGGTAGTTCTGAGGCTGTTGAATTGCTGACAAGTTCCAAGTTTGCAGGCATCATATCATGCAGAACATAATGAGCAAAGATTTGTAAGAAAAAAGGCTCAAATGAGGTATAACTAACTTCCCTTCTCTGTTTTCCCCAATCATTAACTAACATCCCCAAAAGAGGTCAAGATCTGCTTGACACCTCTTAATTTCATCATCTTCATCATTCCGCTTGAGTAAGGACCTCCTTTACTCAAAGTTGTTCCATATCTTTTCCCGAAGTATGGTCCTACTCCCTGTAACAGCCTAAGTCTCCCGAACTTAGTGCTTTCTTATCATCTCCATGTTAACCACTAACATTATTATCTAGCTCCCTATGTTTCCCATCCCCGTATTAATATTAACTAAAAATCCCTTATGTAATATCCCTCCCCTGGTTGAAAAATAACCATATTAGTTCCGAGGAATTGCTCAGTTTATCAGAAACTAAGCAAGAGCCCGACCTCCCAACCACTTCCCAAAATACGATGGACTCCTTCCAAAGTATAAAATCCCCCCCAGGTAGTCGGACCCCTTCCGAAAACCTTATATGACCTTCACCCTCACTTTCTTACCTTTCCCCTCAAAATCGTTTTCGCGTCGCAACCTTGCACTCTCGCATTCATACCAAGCATAGCCCATTCGTCCCCCGCCGATGCGATATTGCGATATCGGCGATCGGCGATCACATATGCCGAGTTTCCAACCCATCCACCTTTCCTCTCCGCTGATGCGATATCGCGATATCGCATATCGGTAGTCGCAAGTGCCAAATGCCCAACCCAATGATCCCCCTCTTTCCCGCCGACGCGATATCGCAATATCGCATAGGAGTCTCTTCACCACAGTTTATCCAGTACCTCACCACGTCACGCTGTACCAGGGACCCACAGCTGACATCATCCGCCGTATAGTCGACGCCTTGCTTACGTTAGCAGCCAGAAAAGCCGAAAAAAGCTTCGCGCAAGAAGAAAAGTCGCACTTCGGAGCTCCAGATCAAGAAACGGAGGCAGTTTCCAATGCGTGAATAGCGCGAAGCGCTATTCGTGCATCTCTACGGGAAATAGGCCATTTCGAGGAATCTTCAGGGAATCTTTTAGTTGCCGAGCCCACTACGCGTCGAAAAAGCCCGAAAATCACCCAAACGTGCCAAAGGATCCGGTTTGAAGACAGCAGCAGATCAATCACAGAGTTTAAAGTGTATCAGATCAAATCAGCAGGTATCAAGCATGTCAAAGAGTATCAGTCGACGGCGGAAACCATCAATGTAGCGGGAAAGTGTATCAGAGAATATCTTGAGCGGCGGCCCAAAGCAAGAGAAAATTGAATATCTTCTAGTAGATTCACAGAAGGAGAGCGAAGTCACTTGAAGCTCTCAAATCATAATAATTGCACATTCAATTCGCACCAAAGCCAAACTGCAGCCCCACAGCTCATTCACTTTAGCAGCACTGCATCTGGTCCCAAGGGCTTCCTCGTCACCTGTTCCGATTCAGCTGCCCCCAGCGCAGTCAAAAAAGATTTACTTGCATTTAATTTCAGCAGCATTTAGATTGTCGAAGAGTTCTAAGCCGACCTGTCAAGGTCAAATGTAATGATGTCTTCCTGATATTTTGTCTATAAATACCACCCGAAGCGATATTGTGAAGGGTTGGTTGGTTGGTAGTAGTAGTTGTTGGTTAGTTTCCTTTCCAGCAATTTCTCTGAGTAAAGACTCGCACTGTAACTGTCATATTTTCATAATAGGATTGTGAAACAACTTGCTGTTTTCTCTTGACCAAGGAATGATCACTGAATTCCTGTGTCTCTGCATGATCCAATAAGTGTTCTACTTCCCTGTTTATTTTATGTTTTATCATCTTTCCGCCTTTCTAAGCTGCAGGAAAAAAGAATAGCTTAAGATTTGTTTTGTTACACCTTAAGTTCAATTCCTGCACTTTTCGATGTTTTCTGCTGAAACAGTTATGAGCTAGAATTCTTAAATGCTCTAGTTTACCCTATTTCTTTCATATATGAGTACATGTCTTTGGAATTCTTAACTGCTCCGGGATCCCACTCATCCACTTCTCCCCTTTGTCAGCATGATGAAATGATTCTCTTTTTCCTTTCATCCCTGATATTCATTCCGTACTTTCAGCAGCCTGAGTATTGTATCCTGCGTGGCTATCCCGCTCCGTATCCCCTTGTGACCAAGAAAACGCTTGCATGCCTCAATCTGTGACTCCATGCCCAATGGTTCGAGACTTATGACACTTTACTGTGCCTCTTTACTCAAGAATCCTACCTTCCTTCCAATCACAGTCAACATTCCCTTGAAGTCAGAAAGCTAGCCTAAAATAATCAACTAAGGTTGAATCTAGATCAACTAAGGTTGAGTCTAAAGGAGAGAGCCCTTTCCGATTGCAGGTGGGCTAGAACCTGCAATCAGAAGATTGGTTTGTGGTTACCTCGGCCATATCCCTAATAGGAGCCTAGGGACAACTTGAGTGATAACATAATGGCGACTCCGCTGGGGACCTCCTTAGATAAATCAATGCAATCAATCACGTAATACACGCTGGCTCCTAAGAAACTGACGCGTAATACACGATCAAATCCTGATCCCAAAAATCCGCCCCCTGTTGGAAATCCTAATCTAGTCCCGAAGATAATCAGGCAGCAAAAACAAAAAGACTGCTAGACCCCTGTTATTCCTAAAGTAATTCAATCGATTGTTGTGTCGACCCCCATCAAAGTCCTAGTCCAATCCACCCCGAAGTCCTCTGACTCATCGCCCCCTTCTCTGAGCAGCTCTTCCACACCTCAACCCCATACCCATAGCCCATCGGCTACTCCCTCACCCCCGGTTATCCCTATAGTCCCTCTCGCTTTAGGTGTTCCGCTAATTCCCGTAGTCATGGATAGATACGCACCATTACAACTACCTGCTAATCCCGGGGCAATGCCCCAGGACTATCAATCGAAAATCACTTACTTTGATGGCACAACCTCTTGCACTGCCTTACAACATACGAAAAAATGCAGGATTATTTCGAGAGTTATGAAATAGACGATGAGAGCGTAAGGATGAAGATTTTTGTTCAAATTCTAACCGGTGATGTCAGAACCTGGTTTAGGGCACTTCCACCCAATTCAATATTAAATCCGGAAGCCTTATACCAAACCTTCATTAACAGATGGGAGAAAAGAAAGGACCCCCTACACATTCTATCTGAATATGAGTCTATCAAGAGAGGACCTGGGGAAGCTGTTCTGGATTACTGTGCCAGATTAAACAATGTTTACAACACGATACCACCGAATCTAAGACCTCCACCCGACCTGGCTCTATACAAATTCCCGGATGGCTTTGATGCCGAGATGGCGTATCAATTAACGGAAAGAGCCCCTCAAAGCCTTGCAGAAATGCAAGATGTCGCGGTAAGCGTAGAAGCGAACCTAATCGCCAAAAGAAACAGAACAAGATCCGAGAAAAAAACGACTTTCAAAGAAGAGCCCTCCTCTCACGAGCAGAAAATGGAGGCGATCATCACTTCCATGAACAGAATGGTGGATAGGTTAGACAACGTGGAGATAAAAACTGCATGGGAAAATCAACAGTCCAACACCGCAAGGAACCCAAACTTCAGGAAAACCCAAAACATGAACATGGGTAGGGCCAACCAGGATCATGAAATAAGACCTCCTTTCCAAGAAAACTTCGCCGAGGCATCTACTTCTACTGATCCCACAGATGGTACCCTGATGAACCTGGTTGATTCAGAAAATGGACAGTAATCCTCCTTCACGGAAGAAAACCCCCCATACCTTAATATAAAGCAATTCCACACTAGATCGGGAGAGTCCTTTGACTTTAAACAAGGGTATGACGCTGCCATGTATGAGGTACATAAGCAATACAAACTGAGAACACGAACTATTGATGTGTCTCCACCCAGCAAGACAAAGGATGGTAAGCAGCCAAACAAGGCTAAAGGGAAAAGCACCAACGGTCATACAACTGACAACTAGGTCCCAAATTCGCAACAAGTTATTGTGGAAGATGTAACAGAAACACAGGGTTCTATAGAACAACCAATACACTCTTCCCGCCCTGGAAAAGACCTGGAAAGCATTCATGAAAATATTCCCAGAACAGAAAAACCACGGACAGTTATACAAAGCGATACGCACATCCCAAAGGGAAATACAAAAGATACATCGGAGAAAGAAAAACTCCACGGTATTAATACCCGAAACCCAGCAGAAAAGCCATTCAGCCTAGAAGCCGAAATCGGGAAGCTCAAAATCTCCATCCCCCTCACAGAATTGGCTAAGCACACTGTGTATAGACAACAAATTCAAAAATCGCTCCAATTGCCCGAAATTAGGGATGACGTAAATATTCTAGATGACACCCCGGAATTACTGTTCGGGCCAGAGGTTGACGGAAAAACAACATTCGGACCTGTTCCACCTTTCTATATCAGCCTGGACATACACGACAAGATATTGCACAATGCTATGTTTGATTCAGGCACCTCACACAACCTCATGCCCAAAGCCGTAATGGAAAAGTTAAACCTCGACGTCACCCGACCCTATAAGGATCTGTATTCATTCGATTCAACTCAAGTCAAATGCCTTGGCTTAATTAAAGATCTTTGTGTATCCCTAGTCCAATTCCCAAACAAAACGATCTTAATGGACGTAGTAGTAGCTGACATACCCACAAAGTGTGGCATGCTGCTATCCTGATCATGGGGAGCAAAACTGCAAGAATCCCTTCAACTCGACCTCTCTTACGCCACTATATCCGTCTTTGGGCAACCAAAGAGACTTTATAGGGAAACACTGATGAAATATGTGGTGAGTAGTGAGGAGAAACCCCAAAATTTTCCAATATACTCAATCCATTCCGATATGGATTCTTTTATTTTGTTTAATGATAATAAAAGTTTTCCAAATCCTGATGAATCGCTAGCTCTAGAAAAAGAAACCAATGCTAGCGTCAGGCCAGCCGACAACTCGCTTGAAATTATTTCTACAGCCCAGACGACCAGCACAGGATTGGAAGAAAATCTCGAAACAAAAGTCACTAGTTCATCTGCGATGCAAGCCCCTCAAACCCCCGAAACTCGCCTTGGACCAGACGTCTCATGGTATTTAGAATTTGACGGTGCAGTTAACAAGTTAGGAGCAGGGGCTGGAGTGTGGATTTACAAAACTCATGAAAATCATGCACAAGGCCACACTTATAGACTCAATTTTAAATGTACGAACAACATGGCAGAGTATGAAGCCCTCCTCTTAGGTCTCAAGCTGCTCAAAACCTTGGGAGCTACCACAATCTCCATCCTAGGTGATTCAGACCTCATTATACAACAGATAAAGGGCAATTTCGTCGCCAATGACAGTAGAATGAGAGCTTACAGAGCCATGACCAGCGAATTGCTTAGCACCTTCAGTGATTTTGAGCTGACCAAAATCGCACGAGAAAATAACATTCATGCTCATAGCTTAGCTACCTTTGCCAGCACCTGTAGGTTCCCCTTTGGATCAAGTCATCACTTCATTGCAGAAGTAAAACATAGACCGTCAATTCCTAACAATGTCGAGAGTTGGCAGGTATTCAAAGACGATGCCCAGATTAACAATTTTTTAACTCTGGAAGGGGAATTCTCTAGCACCAATATTGACATGGACGCTACACCAGAAACACAGCAACTAGATCACATGACCCTAACAACCCCCATTGCTGAACAGATACTCAGTCCGACTATTTTTGACAGCACAAACATAAGGAAACTGAAACAGTCTCGCTCACCTAAGGCAGCCGAGGCAGAAGAAGAATTTATGGACCTAAAAGGAAATATTTTGCTTGCTGGCCTGACCCCATTGGAAGACATGTTCTTAGCAACGATGTAGCCAGAAAACCAAAAATGGAACCTTTGGATGCCGCCATAGAAGAATACAACATAGGAACAGCAGAACATCCCAAGATGATCAAACTCTCTAAAAACCTGCCTCCTGACCAAAAGCCCAAATATGTGGATCTGTTCAAAGAATTCCAAGACATGTTTGCCTGGAGTTATGAGGACTTGAAGTCCTATGACACTTCAGTTATCCAGCATACCATTCCCCTCAAACCGAACCAGAAACCGTTCAAACAAAAACTCAGGAGAATCAACCCCATGCTTCTCCCGATGATTGAAAAAGAAATAAAAAGAATGTTTGATGCAGGGATCATTGCGCCTATCAAATTCTCAGAATGGGTATCCAACTTAGTCCCTACCAGGAAGAAAACAGGAGAGATAAGATTGTGCGTAGATTTGAGAAACTTAAACCAAGTTTCCCTAAAGGACCACTACCCGTTGCCTAAAATTGATCACATCTTACAAAGGGTGGTGGGTTCTTCTAGGATCTCCCTACTTGATGGATTCTCGGGATTTAATCAAATTCTAGTTCACCCAGATGATCAAGACAAAACAGCTTTCACTACGCCCTAGGGAACGTTCAAATACGTTAAAATGCCTTTTGGGCTGAAAAACGCCGGTGCTACCTTTCAGAGAGCAATGGATATCGTTTTCGCTAAGGAAATACATGATTTCTTTGTGGTTTACCTGGATGACCTGACCCCATTTTCCAAATATGACTCACAACACCTAAAGCACTTGAGGCAAATTTTTATCACATGCAAGAAATTCGGTATTTCCTTGAACCCGAAGAAGTCCTTGTTCGCCCTGGAGGAAGGCAGGTTATTAGGGCACATAATATCAAAAGATGGGATCAGAATCGACCCAGAAAGAATTCAGG
>APFE030487911.1:20179-37589 GCA_000404065.3 Pinus taeda
CGAGAATCCTACCTTCCTCCCAATCACAGTCAACATTCCCTTGAAGTCAGAAAGCTAGCCTAAAATCATCAACTAAGGTTGAATCTAGATCAACTGAGGTTGAATCTAAAGGAGAGAGCCCTCTCCGATTGCAGGTGGGCTATAACCTGCAATCAGAAGATTGGTTTGTGGTTACCTCGGCCGTATCCCTAATAGAAGCCTAGGGACAACCTGAGTGATAACATGGATCATACAGATTGTAGTTCTTGGTTCGAAAATCAAACTTTTCTAAGTCTTTGGCCTCGACATCCACATCCTTCAAGCTCCTAATATCGTACAATCCAATCCGCAAAGGAAGAGCATGCCATGGTGCCTACTTCCTCCTGTGCAGCCCTGTTGATAACCTCGTGGAGATGTGATATGAAACCCCTTAAATGAACAACTTATCCATGGCAAACCTTGGTAGCACATGTGAAGGCTTCTCTCTACCAAACATCTTGATGAAGGTGCCATTGGGTGAGGCATACCAATCTGCAATGTTAAGTAATTCCTCCATCACTTCATGGGACATGCAAGGTGGATCCTGCTCAAAGATCAACTTATAAACTAAGATGATGAAATGGGAAGATAGCCTCGCCATGACTCCTTGGTATATGCACTAGAAAGCAACTTGCAATTAATGTTCACACTAGTCTCTAATGGTGTCCATGTCCAACCCATTCTAAGAAACTGATGATGGGAACATATTGCATCAAGTAGGTACGCGGACATATAGAATCTCGCTTGCTCATCCTTGGGTGGATTCTAGGCATTAATCACATTCATTCTCAGTTGAAAAGCCAATAGATCCAACCAGTTGAATGGCCTTCTGTCATTCACCAACTGGTCCAACACAACCACCCAATTCTGTGGAAAGGTCTCTGTGCTCTCTTGAACATACAATCGACATGCAAAGATGATCAAGAGATGGTAGACCTTTCTGAGTGACTTAGTTTTGTAAACATGATTGGGTGTCGATATGAACTCTGACGACTCTTTCACCCAACTCTTTATGACGTCATTAAAGTTCACATTATTTTTTGGAGCATAGAAAAGTGCATCCATATGGTTCACCGACTGTGGTAACTGATACATATGATGATAGTTTTCTATCCTAAAGATAGCAAGTTGTCTTCCATTGGCACTGCACAATGTCATCGTCTCGGAATTGGTATGCGAGACAATCCAGTGAATGGTGTTCGCACATGGGAAGGCAGGGTACCTATATGCAACCTTATATAATCTTGACTTGTAGATGTTGACATAAACCTATCGATCTTCTAGATCTTCCTTGAAGTTTCCTGCAAAGATATCCTTGATTTCCTACCATGTTATCTTCATGTCCTTCTCTATGAACAACTGTGTATCTGCATAGACTAGCAAGTTCATTGACACATGTTCAATTACATCTCCTATGCTACTGTCGATGATATCCTTTGATGCATTTCTCTTGGAAGCCATGTTACGTGTATTGTTGAAGAATTTCTCAATAACTGTTGTACCTGGAGACAGATAGGACACTCAAGGGATGTGAATGTTAGCTTGAAACCAAAATCACTTCAATAAAATACCAAGCAATAAACTAGGCAATCGCTGGGCAAGATTACGTAATTTTGGGTTTCATAGGTGAGTGATTGTTAGTTGGATCTGCGCATTTCATAGCCCCAACTAGTAGTGAGAGGAGATTCTGACTGGAAGCGCGCAATGCGCAGTCTAGTTTGGCTTGTGTTGGCTAGTATTGTGCATTGCACAATTCTAGTGGCCAAGGCTTTGGTACTGGCTCCTGGAATTGCACAGTTGGAGCCACTCCTTAGCAGCCTTTGTGCAATTCCTGGAGCTAAGGCAGAGCCTTGAGATCTAGGAATGTGCAGTGCATGCTTGGATGAGATAGATTCGAGCCAAGGGAGCCCAGATTTTCCAAAGGGAAACATGAAAATGAGAAAATCTGAAAGTGTGAGTGATGGTTGGTGCAGATCTAAGTGAATTGTGATGCATGCAATTAGAACAAGTGCAAGAATCAGTCAAATAGAAGAATAATGAAGCTTATGGAGAGAGTCACCATAATGACGACTATTTGTGCAAAAACTAGGTTATGCATGTGACACTTAGGAAAGGGAATGAAAAACTTAAAACAACATTTTTACAAGCTGAAATAAATAAAAAAATCCATTGGTCGTTAATTAAAATTTGTAAAACAACACTCTCACAAGCCAAGGAAATAAAAGCGACCGAAAAAGCAGCAAAAGACTAGAAAAGCAAGACTTACCCTGAAACGTTGAGCCAATTGTGCCGAAGTTTCCTAGATCCCCTCGAGAATGCTAGAGCTCCAATATCAAATGTGAAAATGAGCTCTGGCAGTATCCATTAAATAGATTTTATCGATTTAGGGTTTATGACGTGAAGGCCAAAAATATAGGAAAAAGCGACACATGGAGGAAGTTTCTAAAAATAGCTCAAGTGTAAATTTGACTGCTAAAAATAGATCCCTATTTTTTAGGGATGCTTTTTCAGTTTTTTATTTTTTCTTTTTCAGGAAAGGCTACCATGCATGCACGGAGAAATTGCGTAGCTCTAGGGAGAACTAGGCAACTCGCTGGCACATGCATCGGGCAACTCCTGAGGGAATGCTTCTACACAATTCCTGGGTTGAGTGGCTCTGGCTACCTCTCATTCTCTGTGTAGTTTCCCATCTTAAGGAAAGCTTCTAAGTGGGTCTGCATAATTTTGGAACTGAAGCTCACTGTTGGCTTGAATTGTGCATTTCCTCAAAGCAAGGTTGGTTGCCCTCTAGGATTTTGTAGCTCACTAAGGCGGAGCTAGAAACAAATTTCAACCAAGTCAAGAGGTCAACTTATGGTTAGACAACAAAGCGAGTAAGAAAACACAAGTTATAAAGAAAAATATAAAACTCAATGAAAGCACAAGTACTTGGGTTAGCGTAAGATGAGCTGCTAGGATTTTAGTAAGGAGGCCCCAAAATGAAGCGTATGCAAAATTTTGGAGGGTGGTTGTAGCCACTACAACAAGAGGAAAGGAGAATATGGACCACGAGTCAAACCTAGAAATAGATAGAGATATAGGGAAGCAAAGGAAGAGACAAATGGAGTAGATGGAATCTGATCTAGGAAGAAACATAGATTGGAAAGTGATGACTCAATAAAAGGATGTACTCTAGTAAGTACCCCTAAGTGGAGAACTAGTACAAATAGACAACATTCTGATTCCCCTCCCAGGAAGCATTATTATCAGTAGAATGGGAAGGAGGTTGATTACATGTCGGAAGAGTTCAAGAAGGAAAAAACCCGTACCTTTGATGGAAAAATGTGGAAATCCTAAGATGCAGTAGCCTAGTTTCTGGGAATGAGGAAGTTCTTGAAGATTCACAATTATTATGAGAACATGAAGGCGAGGGTGGCCAAATTCAACTTAAAAGGAAAAGTTGGTATATGGTGGGAACACGTGAAAAATGTGAAAATATATATATAGGAAGAAGATATGACTTGCTGTGAATTCAAGGAGATGTTTTGGAAAATGTACCTATCCAATAGATATTTTAATAGCAAAGCGAAGGGACTCTATGAGCTCAGGATGGGAAAAATGTTGGATGATAAACATGTCACCAAATTTCTAGAGTTGTTGCAACATATACTCTACTTTAAGGACGATAAGGAAAAAGTACAAAGGTTTATCAAAGGACTACTGTCGTCTTTCAAGGATTGCATTGAATTTGATGAACCTTAGACATTAGAGGATGTCATCAAAAAATTCAATCATTGTTATGAGCATTCGATACGTAGAACATAATTTAAGGATGATTGGAAGCCATAAAGTAATAGGAAGAATAAATAAAGATGGCATAAGAAAGGAAGGAAAATGAAAACCACAGGTAAAAAGGAAGGTGCAGCCTCAACCAGTATAGGTCGACCTCAACTAAAGTTCAAACTGACTTAGAAATGGCATGTGCATCAACCTATAGGAGGAAAAAATAGATCAGATGATAAGAAACCATTACAATGTTGGACATGTGGAGGAAATCATTGTAACATATATTGTCTACAACAAAATGATTCCATGCCATAAATATACAACATAAAAGAATCTCGCACTGTGGGGAATGTAGCCCAGAGTATACCCAAGATATATGCCACCATGGACAACAGATAGGTTGACCATTAGGCCTCCATCATTGCAATGGAAGGAAAAAATTGTAATCAAATTGTCTATATTCTAATTGAACCTGGTTCCAATTACAATTATATTAGCCCCGCGCTTGTATATCACTTCCAGCTAGCCAAAGAAACCCATGTAGAAGCATGGCTATTCCAACTAGCCAAAAAACCCATGTAGAAGCGTGGTTGGTCCAGCTGGCCACATGGACAAAGAGAAGAGTAAGCCAATGGGTAAAATCATGTGCATTTGAACTCAATGACATGGAAACCATAACAAATCTTAATATGCTTCCCTTTCCTAAATATAATATGCTACTGGGTATTGAATTAGTTGTATCCCCATCAGGAAAAAGTAGATTATTATGAGAAGGCTATTGAATTTCTAGAGGAGGTTGGGGAAAGAGGAATGTTATAAGGAAAAATGAAGCCTACCTCATTGAGAATAATCATAGCTATGAAAGCTAAGCATAGCCACAAAAAAAGGTGTACCTTATTTGTCGTACACATTTCTAGTAATGCAGAAGCTAACAACAGTGCAGGGAAAGAAGACATTGAAGTCCTAGATAGATGTCCTCTTCTACAAAAATACCGAGATGTATTCCCTCTAGACATCCATGGTTTTTCCCCTCACAGGGAGGTATACAATCAAGATGAAGCCAATAGAAACACTAGCATCTAAGTCACCCTATAGGATGAGTACTCCTGAGTTGGTAAAACTGAAATTACAATTGAAGGGGATGCTTAATAAGGGATGCATAAGACCAAGTGTGCCTTCATGTTGTGCACTAGTATTATTTGTAAATAAAAATTCTTAGATTATGCATTTATTATAGACATTTAAATAAGGCAACCATCAAAAACAGATACCCCTTGTTGTGGATTGATGATTTATTCGATTAACAATGGTCTTCTCCAAAATTGATATGATATTAGGATATCATCAAATGCGCATCAATGAGGAGTATATCCATAAGTCAACCTTTCAAACAAGGTACATGCACTACAAGTTCGTGGTGGTGCCCTTTAGGCTTACAAATGTCCCTGCCACTTTTATGTGCCTAATGAATAATGTGTTGCGCCCTTATATAGATACATTTGTGATTGTGTTTTTTGACAACATGTTGGTGTATTCAAAAACCAAGGAGGAACATGAAGAACATTTAGCAGCAATACTACAACTATTAAGGGAACATAAGCTCTATGGAAAGTTGAGCAAGTGTGATTTCTTCCAATCCCATATCCATTATTTTGGGACACATAGTCTCCAAGGATGGGATAATAGTGAAAGATAAAAGCCATAATGGAGTGACCAACACCAAAGAATGTAACAGAGGTAAGATCATTCATGGGATTGGTTGATTAGTATAGGTATTTTATTAAAAATTTCTCTAAGATATGTCTTCCAATCGATGCCTTATAGAAAAAGGGGAAAAATTTGTAGTGGACGACTGAATGTGCAACAAGTTTTGATCAGTTGAAGCAATTCCTCACCAATGCACCAGTCTTAAAGATTATTGATCCATACAAGGACTTCGTAGTTTGCACCGATGCCTATAAAGACGGGCTCGATGGGGTCTTAATGTAGGATGGACAAATGGTTTTCTATGAGCCACAAAATTTGAATGAACATGAGCTAAATTACATGATCCATGGCTTGGAGCTAGCCACCATTATCTATGCATTAAAAATGTCGAGGCACTACCTCCTTGACATAAGATTTACCTTAATGACAGATCATGGAGGATTGAAATACTTGTTTGATTAGCCTAAATTGAATGCAAGAAAACCTAGGTGGTTGGAAAATCTTAACGAATTTGACTTTGGGATCAAATATATAATGAGCACAAAAGATAAGGTTGTCGATGCACTTAGCAAAAAATTGCAAATAAATGAACTCCCAACATTCGATTGGTGAGATTCTGAGTCTCTGGAAGAAGAGTTACCCTTGGCAGCATAAGAAGAACAATATAGCTAAAAGGGTTTGGGATGCTCTCCCCTATGCCCTTCTGTGGAAAATTTGGCTTGCAAGGAATCGCAAGATATTCAATGACAAGGAGACAATCACAAGGCAACTCTGCAGCAAAGCTAAAAGTTTAACACTAGAAACCATCTTTGCTAAGAACATAAAGAAAATTGATGTTGCCAACCTCTGTGTCGAAGAAAGAGACTTTATTGGCAGCTTGATAGACAACAATAGGAGCATTCAGATAGAAAATAATGCCAGCATCTAATCCAACAGTCCTAGCCACAGTTGGAAAATAAGAATCAAAGAAGAAGAATTCTCCAGATGGCTCCAAAACTGCAATTCCCATTACCTCTTCTTTGATGGAGCCTCTAAATCCAATCCTGGAGTAGCAGGTGCAGGTGGAGTTATTTATAATCCCAATGGTAATATCATAGCCACCTTTGAGTGGGTACTGGGACCTTTATCCAACAACAGGGCAGAAGCGCTTTCTCTCTACAAAGTACTAAATCAACTTCAAAAACTTGGTATTAGTAAAACAATGGTATTTGGAGACTTCACCACCATTATCAGTCTCATGATCAGTAGTCGTAAGGCATCGAATCTCTTCATCCAGCAAACAATAAGCAGGTGCCAAACTCTAAACTGCCAAAACATGGATCTTCGATTTTACCATGTGCTCCGTGCCTTCAACAAAGAAGCTGACAGATGTGCCAGCAGAGCATGCAATAGATCCAAAGGCAATCTTCTTTGCAACAATTTAGAATCCCAACATCATCTCCCTTGAATATTTTTCCTCATGACCTATGGAAACATATTTGAATCCAATCTTTGCAGCAAATTCAAGAAATATCCTGATAGGATCCAGCACCATTCCATCTCTGCCAAATCTCTGTCAGTGATTTTATCTCTTCCCTTCTATCTTGTCGCTAATCCCACCCTCTCGATCTTGGGACGATCTTTCTCTTGTGTCTCCTGTGACTTTTCCCTTCTCTCTCTCGTGATTCCGTCCCGCCTCCCCTGTGGTCCTCTCTCTTTAAATCTGTCCTCCCTCCCTCAATCCAGTGCTCAGAAGCTCTAGACTTGTTCCCTTGCGCTTATTCCTAGTCCCTTGTTCGGCAGAGTTTCCCAGCTCTTCGTCGCTTCCAACCTTACTTCCTTTTCCCGTCGCTCCTTTGCTCCTTCTTTCCCTCTCCTCTACAGCGCAAGAACTTCTCTACTCCCTTCATTGTCCCCGAAAGACTATTTCCTTTCCTATTCAGAACCTCAGAGCGCTCTTAGTCCCGGTTTCATTTTTCTTTCAAGCAATGAGTCAGACTATCTCTCTTTCAGCAAGCCCTCTCACTTCATTCAGAACAGTAAGACAATGCTCAGGATACAAGGAATGGCACAGAGCGAAGACTGTCTACATTGCGCAAACCTTCAGGCAGAGTTGGAGCAAATACGAGCGCATCAAAAAATCCTGGACTCTAAAATTGACTCACATGCCAGAATGACCAGCTAGAAATATGAAGAAGACCTCAACCTGTTCCTCCATAGGGTCTCCTCACTCCAGCAACAGTTTAATGAACTAGCCAACAGATGCAGTCACGCTCAAGAATCAATTGACATCCTTAAATACATGTTGGAGAAACATAATGTGCCCAACACTAGTTCTTCAAGCTTCAAGAATGCTGAAGTCAACAACAAGCCAGATGAATCAACAACTCGCCAGATCAGCCATATCAACCTAGATTAAGATGTATTGCAGATTCTGCTTACTATTGCCTCAGTTTGTTAGAATTTTCACTTGCTCTTGTTTTTCACAAGTTAGAAATGGCAAAAGCTTACGAGAACTTTGTCTTCCAAACCATCTCCTAGCTTCGCTTATGGGCCTTAAAATCTTGTATCTCAGGAGCTTAGTCTCCCAATCTTTTTTAGAATATAAATAGCAACCGACTATGTTAAAAAAAAAATAAAAAATTGCAAATAAATAACCTAACAACCATTAGTTATTATGGAACTAGTCTTGGAGAAGGAATCATATATGCAGGGAAATATGACGAGCAATATCAACAAATAAAGGAAGAGTTACAACACGTGGAAAAGAGAGAGAAGAGTCGGGAATATCACATCCAAAAGAGGGCTTGATCACATTCAAAAATAAGATCTATGTGCCAAACAATAGTGAATTGAAGAAGCTCGTACTCAAGGAGTTCCATGCCAAACCATATTCCGAGAATCCAGGATATCAAAAGATCCTCATAACCATATTTTTTTTTTACTACTAGCATAATTTAAAGAAAGAGGTAGCAAAATTTGTTGTGAAATGGATGGAATGCCAACAGGTAAAGGTTGAATGCAAACACTCAACAAGATTATTACAATGTATTCCCATTCCATAATAGAAATGGGAAGTGATATTTATGGATTTTGTTACAGGATTGCTAAGAACATCCAAGCAACACGACATAACAATGGTGGTAATTGAAAAATTGAGAAAGGTGAAACACTTTGTAGCAGTCAAATCCACCAATTCCACCAACAAAATAACCCAAATCTTCATCTGGGAAATTGTGAGATTGCATGGGGTTCCCAAGAAAATCATCTCCGATAGAGACGCTAAGTTCACATCAAGGTTTTGGAAGGAACTATTCGCATGCCTAGGGACATAATTGGTCTCCAACACAACTTATCATCCACAAATGTACGGACAAACCGAGAGTATAAACAAAATCCTCAAGGATATGGTGAGGATATGTGTGATGCATCAACCAAATAAATGGGAAGAGTACCTCCCACTAGTAGAGTTCACATATAACAATGGGCACCAGGAATCTCTGAAGATGAGCCTTTTTAAGGAATTGTATGAGATGTGTCACAACGCTCTTATTAGTTGGAGCGGTCCAATAAACAAGGTCTTAACTAAACCTAAAATGTTGAGGGAGATGGAACAAGAAATGTAGGCCATTGAGAAAAATTTGAAAGTGGCATAGAACTGGTAAAAGAGTTACACGGATCAACATAGAGTGCATACAGAGTTCCAAGTTGGGGAACATGTATATATGCGCATTAGAGCCAAGAAAAACTCCCTAAATATTGGGTCATGTGCCAAGTTGGCTTCATGAGTTTTTGGACCTTTTGAAGTATTAAACTAATAGATTATAGATTGGACTTCTTTCGGTAAAAAATCATGATGTTTTCCATGTGTCCTTACTTAAAAGGTATGTGTGAGATCCTAATCATGTCATTGATTGGTCTATTTTATAGGTGGGACAGAAGGGAGAATTCCAGCCATAACCATTATGCATCCTAGAGCAGAGGAAACTCACACTCTAGAAAGCCACATGGGAAATTGTTGATCAAATGTAGGCATCTTATCCATCTTGGTTTGTTAGATAAAGAAAATATGAAAAACATTGTAAATATTATATAAAGTTGTAATCCCCATGAACAATATGCCAAATGCATTAGTTATTTTGTTTTATTGTATATGGTCATAGAACATCGAGGATGGTGTTCCCCTTAAGGGGGAGTGGTTGTAATGACCCTTGAAATACCCCCTAATAATAATAAAAATAATGGCAATAAATAAATAAAATAATATAATATTAAAATGTAAGTAAATAAATAATAAAAAATAAAGAGAAGATAATAATAAATAGTAATATAAAGAAATTAATACTAGTAATAAATAATAATTAATAATATATAAATAAATATATACTGAAGTTCTAAATAAATATACATAAAAGTAAACTATAAAAATAGTAAGAATAAGTAAAGTTAACAAAAAGTAAGAATGAATAAAATAAGAAAGATTTAAATGAAGATAAATATTAAATTAAGTAAAGCTTAAAATAAAGAAACAAAAGTTGCATGTTGACACATGAAATGTGTGTATGCATACCCCTTTCCATTTTTTGGTCTATTTAATAGACGATGAGGAGGATGAGATTCATCTATTCCTTCATCCATTCTCTTGGGAGAAAAGTGTTGTAAGACAAATGATTCCCTAACCGTAGTACATTGATTGAGGGCTCAAGGTGGCCAGTTGTAGAAATATTATGTGTAACTGAGCCTACGGTTAGGCGAAGAGTTTTCCCCAAAACTTTGTTGTGGTTAGCAACATTCAAATAACGTTCAACTCTGAAATCAAAAGTAAGGAATATCATCACTACAGGTAAGTGGTCTCTGCTCATGTTTTTCGAAATTATATGTTAATTAGTTTAATAGTTTTGTGTTGATTATAAATCGCATAATTGATCTAATTAGTTGTATATTTAAATTGTGGGTTGTTATATATGGTATCAGAGTGGGTTCAACTCTATGTGACCTCTAGGTAAAAGCTTGAGAAAAATATTTAATTAAATTCATCACTAATTTTGCTTGCGATGAAAAAGAGATTTTTATTGAAAATAGATTTGAGAAATAAATACAATTTTTATCTTTTTCTATAATAATAATCATATAAATTATTAAATAAATATCATTGCTTTTATGAAAACAAATATCTTTTTTTTTTGTAAATAATCTTTGGACGTATATACATACTCTCTAATATAGTAGCATGAATATTCTAAATACATTATTATATATATTTGTAAACTTGGTAGGACTACATGTTCATCATGTCCAATATATCACCCTGATCACAGTGGGGAATTGAACCGGTGACTTAACATCAAGGAGTGTCATAATAGGGCACTCGATCACCGTCTATCCAAGACCCCATGGGCATAATTCATTTTATTTAAAAAAAGATAAAGAAACACAATTAATAATATAAATGCATATGTTATTAATATTAAATTCTAATTTTTGCATATTAAATATAAAAGTGAATTACTTGTCTTTTGAACTAAAATTTTATTTTAAATTTTTTATTTATTTAAATTAAAAATTGTTTTAAGTTAACTGTTTATATAATTGTTATTATAAACTTTGTGATTTACTTGGGACGTAAAAAGTTTATTTAAAAATAACTAAAAATAGTTATATTTCAAATTGAAAACAAGTTATTGATAACTAAAAGTTATATTTTAAACAGAAAACTAGTTATTGATAACTAAAAGTTATATGTGAAACAAGAATATATAATTGTTATTATAAACTTTGTGATTTACTTGTGATGTAAAAAGTTATTTTAAAAATAACTAAAAATAGTTATACTTCAAATTGAAAACTAGTTATTGATAACTAAAAGTTATATTTTAAACTGAAAACTAGTTATTGATAACTAAATGTATTTCAAATTGAAAACTAATTATTGATAACTAAAATTCATATTTTAAACTGAAAACCAGTTATTGATAACTAAACGTATTTCAAATTGAAAGCTAGTTATTGATAACTAAAAGTTATATTTGAAACCAAAATATTTCAAAGATCAAAATAACTAGAGCTAACTATCAACAGCTAACTATCAACTAGGACCTTCAACTCGAAAGATTCCATCGATAAGCTCTTGTTTAGACTTTTCTTGCTTTAAAAAAATAGCATGTATTAATTAAAGGTTTCATTGAAGAAGCTGCAGATGCAAAAGCCGTTGAAAGCTCTTCATATTTTTTCCGTCTACTATTAGTGTTGTTTTCCTCGAAGCCACATTTCCCTTGTTTGTTTAGCATGCCTAGTTTAGCCTAGATTTGAATAGTTTGCATACCCTGTAAAACTTGCATAGGTAGCCATAAACCAGTTGGAAGTTTTCATATGTTTTGAAACTTTAAAACATGAATATTGACACTATAGGTAGGATAGATAGAGAAAACCTTGAGGTAAAAAAAACAAAAACAACTAAGTTGTAGATTTTGTTTTTGCAATTTTTATTATAATTTTCTGTTGTATCTTTTAGATCCTATTGGGCATTTGAAGGTCATACATATAAAAATATTATGTTATGTTCTCTTCTATTGGATTTAAGATGTGAGCATTCTTGATTGTCTATGGGCCTCAGAACCTGTAGAGAGAGTCTCTCTCAATTACCAATACAAGTTGGTTCAAGATATGCCTTTTCTGTCACTATGCAAAATAAAGAGAAAGCATGCTATGGAATATAAATTTGAAATAAGAGAGAATTTACATGGTAAGAATAACTTAATGAATTGAGAGTAATACAAAACAGACCTAAAATAAATTATCATAGTCGTGTGTCGCATGCTTCTTGGAAAGATCTTTTGTTGATCATTTCAAAGATTTTGATGTGAACATACATGTTTGGGAATCATAGGCAATTTTGATATTTATGATCAATTGTTGGGCCTAATTCAGTGACTCAAAGAAGTCCTTGCATTGAACACCATTGTCGCATGGTTTTGTTAAGAAACAAAGTTTTATATGTTCAATAATATTCTCTTTGTTGATTTTTGTGTTTCGCGTTTTGTAATACAGTAAACTGTTTAAAAAATCATTTAAACACTTGAGATGTGGTTATAAGATGCTTGCCATAGACTTATGTAATAACACTTTAGTATATCAAATATTAAAAGACAAGTTTCGCATATTTTGGAATTGTTTTATTATACAAGGATATAAATGTTTGTTCCACGTGCTATATTTGGAAAGTGTTAATATATATGCATGTCACCAACTTATATGATATTTAGACATTAGCTAGATACTTTGTGGCTTTTGAGAATCTCATGCAAATTTAGTGATAAAATATTCAAAGTGAGATACCAATGAATTATTATATATGTATATATAGGTTAGGTTGATTTTTAATTATTTTTAATATTTCATTTATTATCAATTTGGAATAATTAACCAATGTTGAATTCTAACTTGGATTTTAATTTATAAGTTTAAATTATTATTTTATTTATTAAAATAAGATATTTTAAAAAGGGAAAGAATATAGCATACAATATAGTTTTAAATAAAGTGTATTTTAGAAAAAGAAAATTTTAAATTTAGAGTTAGTTGTTTTATTTGATGTTATTAGAGGTAATTGATATCAATCAAGTTAATATTTTGTGATTCAAATTAATCTTGACATTGTGTAATAAAAGATTTTCAATTGATTACGAGTTGAAATGGTTAACAAATTATTATTATTATTTATGATGATGCATTTTAAGAAGTGAAAAAACGGATAAATTTGTATCAATCCTCATTTTGTGCTACAAATTCAACAAATTATATAAGATGAGAACAATAGGATTTGGATGAGAATAGGTATATTAAAACTATCTAGTTGAACTTGTTTCAATGATGTATCCTCTTTAGAGGGGAAGGAAGCGTAGTAATACAATAACTTAAAACCAACAATATCATTTTTCTTTCATTTGTACTTAACTAGTGTAAGTAATATGCCCTAATATTATGTCAAATGGAGTGTGAATAAGCTGTGTTTTTAAAGATAATTAGTTTAATTAAAGTGGTGGCATCCTTTGATATGCTTTTCATAGCATGTTAGTGTTCATAATCAAGTAAGAAGACAGTGTGATATGTTATACTACTAAGGTGTGAGAAGAACGGAGGGGAAATAGGGTTGTAAATTATTGCAAAAACTTAGGAAATACTAATATTTAGAATTATAATAGTAGTTGACAACTATTATCAACACACCTAATTAAGGGTTTGAGGATAATCATAAATGTGATTGTATTTTTTTATAAGGGAGAGTGGTCTAAAAATCCTGGAAGAACAACATAACCAAGCTAATGACATTGGAGAATTCAACTTATTTGTAATTTTCCATTTTTACCCAATTACAAGAATGTTACCAGTGATAATTAGATAAAGTTGTCTGGGGAGGAAGGGAAAAGAAGGAATTTACAAACTTATAATGAAGCTAACAAAATTTGACCTCAAAATTATGATCAACGTAGAATGAGGAGATGAATAGAAATGAGTAATGGAGAAACACTTAAAAATGAGTGGGTGAAGTTTCACAATTGAGTGTGAATAATCAACAAGAGACACTAGCATATCCTATAGTAGAATGGAAGAGAATAATCATGAGGTGTCACCTTGGTGGAAAATGGTCATGGAGTTAAATAAGTATTTCACTTAAGATCATGATAAGGATCACTATGAAGTCTAAATGAGAATGATGCCTACTAAGAAGAAAATGTTTCCAATCAATGGTTGAAGTTAATTGATCATGACATTGATAAAAGTCATTTCAAGGAACTGTGATAAAGTATGGTGATGTTGGATTAAAAGGTAATTAAACCACGAGTTCATATAGTATGGGGATGAATAGAAACAACATGCTTAGCTAGGAAGTAGTAACAACATTCCCAATTTTCAACAACTTTGTGCAAATAAAAGAGAAGAGCAAGAAACCATGTTCATTGGTGGTAAGAATTCACAGCTAATATGATAATAAATACACTAAAATAAAAAGGTGAGGAAGTTCGAACTATGAAGTTAGTAGATATGGAATTTTAAGAATTTGAAACTACTATAGAAAGAAATTATTATTCTCTAGTATGAGGAAGTGAGGGGGTGACAAGCTTCTTTAGTGATATTGATGAATGGATTAGATAGCATGAATGCTAACTAAGAATGAATAGTGAATTTCATATGAATGTTCCCTTTAATTTTAAGGTTCAAGATAAGGAATGGTGAACTAAAAACACTCACAACTAGCTAAGGAAAGAGAAGGGAAATTGTTTACAGGTTATGTTATCAAGGTAATAATAAAGAAATAAACCATGTGAAGTAATGATATTAAGTGATATTGATATGGGAATTGGATGAGATAAGGAAATATTTTGAGGATGAACAAGGATAGTTACCCAACGATGGATAAATAACAGTCATTATTTCCGTTGCTCCAAGGTTGCCCGCGAAACTGATTCCTCTTCCAGCTTGGCGATCATTCCGGACCTCAAATCTCATATAACTCAGCCTATTTCCCCATCGAATCCATTCATCCATCGGATCGTTTCTCTATCGTTGATTTGGAACCTTCAGATCCTACGGTCTCTATCCATATCACTCGGATAAGTAGCATGCCCTTTACTTGTGCGATGAGAGTGATTTTCTCTCTCATCTGCCGAACACGCATCACCCAGTGTATGGCATCGCACGAGACTCGACCGAAATCGCTTATCGCTTGAGGTCCTCCCGATATCCTACCGTTTTTGGCGCAAGACCGACCTTCTGACGGAATCAACGATTTCCGTATGGTTCTATGCTTTTCCCCGTGACCAAGTGCTCGGGGCTTTCCTTCACTAAGGGGGACGCCCAAACTACCTCCGTTTTTGGATCTGACTTCCTGTTTTGCCAGTTTGTGCCAGCACGCGGTTACCATGGGCAAACGGTCTGCACGCTTTGACCGAGGGTCCTCGTTGCTCCATGCTGACCACAAATTGCCATTGTTTAGAGGTTATTTCTGATAAGCTTGACATTCATAGCACTTTGAAACTTTGGTATGAGTTTTATAGAGTTTAGGAAACTATAAGAGTGTTTGAGGATCCAATTCGGATCAATATTTGTAGAATTTTCCACTGTAGATCAACAGATTATGCAATATACTAAAGCAAAATACAAGATCTACTTCTACAACAAACTTGCGGAAGCTTAATCGATTTGAGCAAGATCAATAAGAACACATATAACTAAGAATGAGAAACCAATCACACATGAACATAAAAGAATACTCTAAGGAAAGCCTCAGCTAAAAACCCCGATCTCTGTAATATCATAAAAGTGGAAATATGTCCGGACTACACAAATCTTTAGCTCACAAGCTATCCAGCTCTTAGTACAATCCCACAATGTTGCTCATAGACTGAATAGACACAACATATGCCTTCCCTCAGCCCTCCAAGCCTCCTATTTCCTTGCACAATTTCTCTTGGGGCCTAATGCTACCACCTGTATGAATTCACCTCTCACACAACTCACCAAACTCTGAAATAACTGCGCAGTCCCAAAGGAGATAATTCCTTATGCATGGATGAGTTTCCTTTATAGGAAAATTCCTCCAACTTATGGTACACTATCCCTTCCTTTAATCTCAACTGGGTCTCTGATTGAACTGACATGCATGAGTTATTTATGAGAGAATATTTAGTTATCTGAAGTGCAGTAGTTACATGCATGCATGCATTGACTAACTGAACTCACAATCAGTTCCACAAATTGTTGGAACTAATCTAACTGGACTCAACTCAGTTAACTGAGCTAACTAATGACAACTCAAACTACAACTCATCTTGATCACTTTAATTAAGGGATAACTTCCTCAATCAAAGAGAAAATTGTTGCATGTCTTCACATAGACTTCATGTTTAATTTTCTTCAACTAATTAACTCAAGATGAATTAATTAATTATTTTACAAACAACTGCTAAGATCAAATTCGAATTTTACTTCTCAATTTTAGTTCAGGGACTAACTAAAATTGGAATCTATCCCGTATCGTTCCTTGTTGCTATTTCCAACATTGGTAACTGAGATGCTATTTATAGCAATGTTATTTATAGAATTTCTATTTTTAGCATTTCTTGTTGTTATTTTCAACAATATTATGATGTGAAGCATGTGGTAATTGCATGCAAATTTTATGACATGCATGAACATGCAGTTCTTTACTATTCATAATGTGGTGATTAACAATGATGTTATGTTATCATGACGACATCCAAGAGTTGGCATGTGGATTATTTTCTATGATACTATGATTATAACCAATGCATTGGTTGCATGTTGAGATGTGGTGACTAACGGGAAATCCACAAATGGGCCGAGAGGGTCAGTTTCTTTGATGATCTCGTGGGAGCCCATACCTATGAGGGAGAATATGTAACATCATATGGGTTGGGGACATACTCAATCAACACTACATATGCCAATTCTTCCTTTGTCTTGTACAACTCTTGAGGGGCTATGTGACCTTCTTGACGAGGCTAAGTGCCTAATATTGTAGGCCAAGTGCTTGATATTGGATTGGGATGTCAAATTTTGGTGGGGGTGTAAGGAATTCAATGCTTGGGATTGTGCACCTTAGTGAGTGTGGAGGGAGTGGGCCAGCCTTGCGAGATGCCCAGAGTCATTGAGTAATGGGACTGGATGCATGTCGTGGAGCATATGAGGTATAATCCTTGGCGCGAGCAACCATAGGCTATGGTATAGACTGTTGAGGCTTATGTCTGGTTCTGAAAGTGGGAAAAATGACAGTTTCCTTGGGATTTCCCAGGTGTTGTGGAAACTTTTGATGCCCGTTGGTTATACTAGTTCAATAGAGAGCGTGGGCCAAATGTAAAGTAATAAATAACTAAATAAAATAAAATGTTAAATGATTCAACTTAACTTCGAGAAAAAGTTC
>APFE030487911.1:37966-49128 GCA_000404065.3 Pinus taeda
ATAAATAAATAAATAAAATAATAAACCGGAGTAAACTATAAAAATAGTAAGAATAAGTAAACTTAATAAAAAGTAAAATAAAATAAAATAAGAAAGAGTTAAACTAAGAGAAATATTAAATTAAGTAAAGCTTAAAATAAAGAAATAAAAGTTGAATGTTGACATATGGAATGTATGCATTCAGACCCCTTTCCATTTTTTGGTCTCTTTAACGGACGATGAGGAGGATGAGATTCATCCATTCTCTTGGGAGAAAAGTGTTGTGAAACAAAGGATTCCCCGATAGTAGTACATTGATTGAGGGCTCAGGGGTAGTCAACTGTAGAAAGGTTATGTACAATTGAGCCTACGGTTGGGTGGAGAGTTGTCCCCAAAACTTTGTTGCGGTTAGCGAGATTCAAATAACGTTCAACTCTGAAATCATAAGTAAGGAATATCATCACTACAGGTAAGTGGTCTCTACTCATGTTTTTCGAAATTCTATGTTAATTAGTTGAATACTTGTGTATTGATTATAAATCACATAATTGATCTAATTAGTTGTATATTTAAATTGGGGGTTGTTACAACCCTGGTCATCTTGCAAAGTACGTAAATATTGTGTTAATGGTCCTAATCATGATACATTCATGTAAATAATGTAAATATTATCCTGGCCACCTTGCATTTATAGGGTCATTGTAAGTACTTTTCTGGTTACCTGTGTATACATGTTGAAGATAATAAGCATACATATGCATATACATGTATGCAGACATGATTTAAATGTGTAATTGTTATATGGAAATAATGTAAAAAGATAGTATATTGCTTTTGTGCACCCTATATGACTATTGTAAATTTCCGCATTTCGTTATTTTAGACTTTATATGGCTATTGTGAGTATATATATGTGTGTGTGCGCAACAATTGTAAATTTCAATAAGATGTACACACTTGGCTATTAAAGAACTTATTTGGCTATCGTGACATATATTTACATTTATAAAGACTAATTAACGGATACCTATTAATATAGCCCTAGGTTGTTTGAAAAGGAAGGTCTTTAGCTAAGGTTGAATTTCCTTACCTTATAATAGTCCACTTACCTGTTGAAATGAATGTCCTTAAATTAGCTTAAATAGAAGGGTATAACTACTAAATAAAGGTTAGGTAAAGTATAAAAGGTTAAATTATATACAGTAAGGGTGTGTTCCTTTCCTTTCTCTAGATTAGTGTATAGCTATTAAATTTAGAACACATACATATACCTACAGGAGTATTAGCACATGGCTAAGAATATTTTTTTCCCACACTTTGTTGGTTCTAGAACTAGTCCTGGGAAGAAGACAAATAGTGAGATTGAAGGAGAAAGGACACCAGATGGCAAACCACTGTTTTTTCTACAAGTTTGATGAACAATGACTAGGATAGGAAGGATAGGTGCGCATCTTTGTTAGTCTAGAGAGGCTAAACTCTAACTAACCAAAGTCAACATTCGGGTAGTAGAAAAAAGAGAGGAAGTCAAGCTAGGAGGGAATGAAGAACAAGAACAAGTGAACAGTGGAAGTAGAATGAAGGAGGAAGGAAGAGAACAATGAAGAAAGCAAGATAAAGGGAGAAAGGAAGAAAAAAATAAAATCAACGACAAGTGAGGCATTCAAAGAACAGCTTCAAGGGCATTTATTGTAAGGAAGTATACACACAAATTGTGGGATCTACACCACGAGGATTGTAGGGTAAACCAACGTTCTATCAAAGGTTGCAACATCAAAGGTGAGTCAATGTGACCCTACCAAGAACCTTACCCTTAATGTTTATCGCATTAGACTCTCCTTGTTTCCACATCCAATTATAGTCTGCATTCCAGGGCGTAGTCCAATAGTGATAACGTGTTTCTAGAATCACAATTAACTAACACACATGCTCGTGAAGAATACATTTTAAGGCATGACTATGATTCTTTCTTATCAATACCTTCTACTAAATTGCATATGTCTATTTAAAATGGGTTATGGACATTCATACCCTTAGTACGCAGAGTGACATTTTAGAAATATTATTGACATGATTGCCCCTACCCTTAAACGAGTAAGAACCTTGTAACCATGACCTTTCTGTACACATAATGGTTATATATATTTCAACATGGCTTTACTTCTCAAAGGGAAATACCTTGAAACAATGTCTATTAGCTTAGTTACTTCCCAACGGATTGAATGCAGGAACAACTGGCTTCATACCATTGTACAATAAATTTGGATCCCTTGTTTTCATTAACTAAAGCCACTACTCTGCCCACGGGGTTTTGGATTGACGGTGAATGGGTGCACTGTTAAGGCACTCCTTGTGATAGGTCACCGGTTCAAATCCCCCGTGGGTACTTAGGTTAGTCTTAACGTAGAAAAAAAAAAAAACTAAAGCCACTACTCAAATCTCTGGGTCCTTAGGTTGATTGAGGGTGGAGGTATTTATCTTTGGATTCCCTCAATGGTTAATGGGTGGAGGTCTAAGGTTGTGGAAATAACTCAAAATTTGCAACTACTAAAGAAATCTCACTAAAATCAATAGACACAAATTTCTTCTATTAAATTCTGCAGAAGGAAAACTGACAATAGAAACACATGCAATCATTCAATCAAAATGAACATAGTTTTAATTGGGGTACCCAATTGGGAAAAACCCCTCCCCTATTTGTGTTATATCATATGGGAAAAATGATATATTACAATGAGAACTTCAATTCTTGAAGCTTAACTTACACTACAATAGTTATCTCCTTCTCTTGAGTCTGCTCTGGCAAACACATAGCCAAAAATAAGCCTCCTACTTCCTCCTATTTCCTTACGTAATTCCTACTCCTAAATAATAGGTAGCTCCTATTTCCTTGCACAATTCCTGAGGAAAATGGCTCACCTGCTACATGCAAACATTGTACACCCACTAGTATACACTAATTATTACAATTATGCCACTTTCCTCCACTTCACTAGGAAATTCATTGCATGCATGACTAGGGCTATTTTTAGTCAATTTACTAGTTAATTGAGAGATTAGTGAGTTAACAACAGTTACAATTACTCAATTGAACTCATATTGACTCTATTCTAGACTAAAGCTTAGATAATTGAGTTTCACTAAATATTACTCCACTATGTTGCTAGTTCTTAACAATAAATTCATGCACAACTCTACTTATCACCCACAAACTTGAATTAACTGACTTAGATGAGTGCCTTGGCCATGTCAATCCTGCTAACTTCCTGAAAACTCATCCCATTGAAGTGGAAATTCAAATTTCTCCATTTGACTAAGGCACAAGTCAAATGAAGCCTTTTCTTGCTACAATTTAACTCTCCCTCCTAGCAAGAAAAGGGTTTAGAAAAACCCCAATCCTTCTCCTATGGAACTCAAACTTGCCTCTTGACAAAGCATTCGCTAGAATGTATGCATCCTGCTCCGATGTAGGAATGTACTGTAACATGACAATCTTCCTCTTAACACAATATCTTAGGTGATGGTACCTAATGGATATATGCTTGGACCTATCATGAAACAATGGATATTCAAAGAGTTTTATACAACTCTAATTGTCACAGTGGATCAATGTAGGCTCCATCCCATGACTGAAGAGACCAACCAGGATCTTCCTCATCCAAATAGCCTTGCATGTTTCTTGATTAACAACCATATACTCGGCCTCTGCTGAGTTTACTGCTACAGATATTTGTTCCTTGCTATACCAAGAAACTATTGTTAACCCAACACTAAAGACTTCTCCTGATGTGCTCTTCCTATCTAAGGGACCCCCTAACAAATTTCTATCTGTGAAGCCTTGAATCTTCACTCCATCAGTCTGTTTGTACCGTAAACCAAATTTTGTTGTGCCTCTGAGGTATCTAGAACATGATTTGTTGCTTTCTAGTGAAGCTTGGAAGGCTCCACCATAAACTGACTAAGTTGATTACCTGCAAACAAAATATCGGATCTTGTGTTCACAAAGTATAGGAAGGACCCCACCAACTATCTGTAGATAGTGCCATCTATTTCCTCCCCTTTAGAAGCATCCTCTTTCCTCTAGTTAGTACCTAGAGGAGTGTCCATGGGATTGCAATCTTGGATATGAAATCTATGAAGGATTTCAGAGGTGTACTTCCCCTATCCAACAAATATCTATCCATCTCCCTGCCACACCTCCAAGCCAAGGAAGTAGTGCATCAAACCCATATCCTTCATCTGAAACTCTCTTGTAGGGTCCTCCTTGTAAGACTAGATAAATTTGTCATCCCCTGTCAGTATCAAATCATCTACTTATAGAACTAAGATGAGGAGACTGCCATTGTTGGGAGCAGGATCCCCCAAGGACAGTTTTGGGGCTAAAAGCCCATGTTTGAGTCAAATTGTGTAATAAAATTGTAAAGTCTCCGCATTTTGTGGTCATGGAGCATGAAGGTGTCATAAGTCATAAAAGGTTGTCCACCCTTAATTTTGTAAAGTAAAGTTAGCTATAAGAGATCTACCCATGGTCTGAGGACCATGGGATTGTATAAAAATAGCTAAGCTCTAAGTAGTTTTAGAGACATAGAATGTAAAAAAGTCATAGCTTTGTATTAAGAAGTCTAATTCTTAGGTTGTAGCGTAGGTAGAGGCTCTGTAGTTGAGTGCACAGAGGCCTAGGGTAGAAGTCCGCAGCTAAGTGTGCGGACCCCTGTAGCTGTGTGTGCAGGGTGAATAGATTCTGTAATCACTTGGAAGACATCAATAAAGAGAAATATTCAGCAATTTCTATGTCTTTGTTCTGTTGATGCATATTGATATGTTACGTATGAATTTCCTTTATTATGCTTATATGATGCATGAATGAATGCAATTACATTGGATAACTGAATGCAATCAAGGATATCTATTTACGCGGTGTTAAATATAATTATCTAATAAGATAAGTAAGACACTTGGAATAATTTGGGAATCTGCATGGTACGATGCCATAGCAGTGTGAAAGTACCTGCGTAGCAGGTTGGGGTGGTGTTAAGGTCAATCATACCCTTTCGTGAAGGTCTTGAAGGATGGAATAGAGGGCTTGTCTTGCAAGCCCTAGAGCAAAGTGACTTGTGCGAAGGTAGGGATAGAGGGAATTAAATGACATCACAACCATCTCAGGGTGTGGAAACGTGGTTCCAGCATCCCCCCATACTACTTTGGGAGAGACTTCGGTCCATGCTCCACGGGATGATGCCGAAAGGGCTAGTAGTGTAGGGATTTGTTTGGCTAATTAACACTAAACTTGGGCCAGACCCCCTCAAGCCAACAAATGGTTCCGTTTCCGAGACCAGAATCTGCATAAGAGATGTGTGATGTCATATCACTGGAATCCAACTAAGAAGGAGATTAGAGACTAGTTGGATAGGAAGATCCACAAATTCCCTACGCAGGAGAAAAAAAACCCGCGACTGACAAAGGAACAGTGGTTGCACATATACCTATATACAGAGATCCACGAAATCTTTTTCTGCTCCTTTCCAGTTGAGCTATACGAGTGGATCACGAAACTAGCATATATCCAAGGAAGGTGGAAACTTGATGGTCCTATTGTTTGGACCCCATAACTAGTACATAAATTGGAACCATTTGAGGACAAGATCGCTCATGCTATCGATCATTGGCTTGATCGCATCATAGGAGGATTTGTGACTGAATTCGTGGTTGACACCTCAGTCAACTACAATGAGGTGGAGTGAGGCTTTTTCAAAGGACTACGAGGTAACTACGTGGAATCTTTGAATACCTAGATTAAAATGCTATTGTGTGAAAAAAAGGCTATGCAGCTACCTTGATGTTTAGAGCTATGTGAAGTGGAAAATTCTACAACAACTAAGGGAAAAAGGGTCCTGAATATAGTCCATTGATTTCACCTTCGCGAGGTGACGAGGAAGGGATAATGCAGGTTTCTTCACGAAGTTATTTTCAGTTAATAATACAAGAATTCTCACGAATACCACCTCCACCCACATTACGTCCAACTTCACCACCATCACCTACGACTTCACCCATACCATCTCCACCTCTACCGCAGTTCAGTATGGCAAATTCAGTGAACCTGCCTTTGTTCAAAGGCTTGGGAAATGAGGACCCGAATCAATTCTGGTTCGTTGTGAAAGTTGTATGAGAAGCTCAAGGCGTTATAGATGATCACATAAAGAAGGTGACATTGGTTAGTGCTATACAAGATTGCGCGCTAACCTGATATATCAAGTACTCTAATGATAACCCAAATGTTGGAGTGGCAGACATCCAGAAAACACTGAATAGATAATTCAATAGGCCTAGATCTAAGGCATAGTCAATTGTGGGATTCAAAGAAATCATGACGTAACCAAGCGAGATGCCTTGGGAACTAGATCAAAGGTTGAAGTGTACAATCCATGAAGCCAACATGAATTTGACAGACGGACAGCATCACGAGTGGTTTGTGGCTTCGCTACTACCACACTTAAGGGTTGTGCTATCACAATAGAAGATAACAACTAAGGTAAATTCCTTGGAGATTGCCATGAGACTACATGAAACTCCAATGCAAGATCCAAATATGGGGGTTCAACAGATCCATGCACAGTTGAAGAATCTGTGCCTTGAGATGCAAAGTCTGAAGCACGACAAGATGGTTCGACCAAAGGTGCATGAGGAGGTATGGTGCTTGAAATGCAAGAGTTGGGGGCATGACAAGGACCATTGCCCGACCTTTGCGAACTATATTGCAGGAGGAGGATCGATGCCTTTGAGGCCCATAGCTCAAGCAGGACCAAGCGTGGGACTTGCATTGTGGTGCGCTATATGTCAGGTAGCAAGAAAACATGCCACGAATAACTGTCATTTGCTGCAGAAGTTTGTATAGACACTGTAATAGTTGTTCTGCAACTTTTGTAGGTCGATAGGGCATGATGAGCGTAACTGCAGAAGTTATGAATTGATGATGGATAGAATTCCTGCCTATAGGGTTTAGGCAGAAACGCAACCCCCTAACCAGAGCACAGGGATGTCGCGGACAAGATTTCAGGGGCGCAGACGAGGCTGCGGCGGAGGAGGACTTGGCAGAGGTTGAGGATAGTTGATTTACTACAATTGCAGAGGACCAGGACATTATGCCTGTGATTGCACTAACCCAACACATCCGTCGTGCAAGTATTGCACATTATTTGATCATAAAACGGAACAATGTCCTACGCTAATAGCAAGGATACGTGACAAAGGGGTGCTACCACCTCTGCTAACTCAGAACCTACAAATGATGAGGTCTGAGCCACACGAAGAGGATCCAAATGTAAATATAGTGCTCAGAAGTGGAATCGCGACAGGAGATCACAAGGGGAAAAAACCAGAAGACAGTACATGGGTTCGCAAAGCTCTGGTGAAGGAGGTGGAGTTCAATTTGGAGCATGCACGTGAAACCTTCATGGAAGCTAGGAAGAGCTTTGCTTAGGCCTCCACCTCAGGAAGCAAGGATAAGCCTGATCCGGAGATGGACCCTTCTATGCTCACAACCTTCTTGGAGACTTGCATGAAGTTACTACATGATAGTAAGGCTGTGAAGGGGTTACAAGAGCTTATAAATAGATGCATTGGAACCGCTCTGGGTGAGCCGCGCGTGGTATGAAAGATTGGAAAGCATAAAAAAAGGACAGGACGAGACATGAGACCAACCACACAGATAAGAGAGTATGAAATGGATTAGGTGATTTTGGACCTGGGGTTAGATGCGAAAGTCCTACAAAAGTATACTTGGGAACGGATGGGGGAGACATGTGCTGCAATGGTCTCTGATTCAGCTAAGGATGGAAAATCAGCAGAAGAGCATCCCCATGGGGCGAATGCATGGGTGACTGTGGATATTGAAGGTGCGAGTGCGCTAGCTAATTTTGAAGTAATATAGATAGTGGATGACAGCAACCCCTATCCTGCACTCCTAGGAATTGACTGGGCTACTGATATGAATGGGGAAATCAGCCTAAAGAAGCGAAAAATGATATTTGAGAAGAAATTTCTAGGCGTAATAATACCCCTAGATCCTATTGAAGGATCGCGCTATACAAAACCAGTCCGCGATTATGAGAGTGATGATGATTTGGACTGTATCTATAAGATAATAGTGCGAGACCAAGATTGGGTGAATCCCACCATAGATGGACAAATTACATGGGATCGTGAGAGTTCCTACACCTCAGACTCCGATGAAGAGTTAGAATATTGGCAGAATCAGTTAAATGAAGTGACTACGCTGAACTGCAACATGATGACCCGATCACTGCACTGTGTGTCCTCAAAGGTAAGAAATATGCCTACTTATGATGGCCTGAATGAGGTAGATATATTTTTGGATGCATTTGAAAGGTAGATACGAGAAAAGCAACACTTCCAGGCATTAGACTGGGCACTGTGCTCTATGCCTGCAAGATGGTGGGGTACACATAAGGGAAAATTTGATGATTGGCACGAATGTAGGAGGATAATAAGAACATGATTTGGGAAGCCTAAGATGCAAATGACAGACAAGTATGATGGGCAAGATGATCCGTGCGCGCATTTGGCCAAATGGGCCGAGGCTTTTGGAGAGAAGCCCCAACTGGAATGGGTGCACTTGTTCTATCACACCCTAGATGTTGTCCCGATGAATTGGTATGTAGAAATAGAGCTCCGCCATGGTACAGGTGAATGGGATATTCTGCGCGAAGGCTTCATAATGACATTCAGTTTTGAAGACAGGTTTTATTGTATCGATGAGGCGCTACAAGAGGTAAAGGTTGCAATCTTTAGGATACAGTAGCATCCATTGGACTTGATTCATTCTGAGTGGGATACTCAACTAAGTCACACGTTGGAATGCTATAATGTGACCGTTGAAGAAGAAGATGAGGATCCATGGAAGATTAACATTCCGGAAACAGAGGGTCACCACAAAGTTAAAGGACAACAGATTTAGAACCATGATATAACCATGTCGTTGAAAATGAAACAAGTAAACATTGGTATGGAGGCAGAACCCAAATTCGCCAGTATTAGAGATTATTGGGACGACGCGACAGTGGATAAGATCATTCAATTACTCCACGAGTACCAGGATTTATTCCCTACCAAGTTTACAGATCTAAAGGGGATAATCAGGGACCTAGGAGTTATGAAGATCACATTGAAGCCCGACGCGAAGCTGCTTAAGAAAAGACCTTACCATCTCAATCTGAAGTCTAAGGAGAAGGTTCGCTTAGAGCTAGACAATATGCTTGCGGCAGGCATCATTGAGCCAGTGGAAGAATATGACTAGGTAAGCCCAATGGTGGTACAAGAGAAGAAGAAGAAGGATGAAATAAGGATATGCGTGGATCTCATAAATCTAAATGATGCTTGTGTACATGATCCTTTCCCAACTCCATTCACTAATGAAGTGTTGGACAATATAGGTGTCCAGGAAGCATATTCCTTCATTGACGGGTTCTTTGGGTACCACCAGATCAAAATCACGTCGGAGGACAGGAGAAAGATAACCTTCACGACTGAGTGGGGTTGTTTTTAGTACACTGTAATACCATTTGGATTGAAGAACGCGCCTGCAATCTTCTCACGCATAATCGTTGCTGTGTTCAAGGAATTTATTCATAAGTTCCTGGAGGTATATTTTGATGGCTGAACTATGTTTGGGCTAGTAAAATGCCATGTAGCAAGCTTGTGCCTGATGTTGGATACCTGTCGAAGATACAAAATCACGCTCAATCTAAAGAAGTGTATGCTTTTTGTTCCTTTTGGGACCCTGTTCGGGCATGTGGTTTGCAGAAAGGGACTGATGGTAGATCTCACAAAGATAGCGGTGATACTAAACTTGGAAGCGTAGAGGAGTGTGAAGTAGTTGTGCGCTACCCTAGGACATACAGGATATTACAGAAAGTTTATCAAAGGCTATGCCTAGATCACAGTGCTTATAGAGAAATTGTTGAAAAAGGATGTCACATTCTGTTGGAACGAGGATTGTAAGAAGAGATTGGATATACTGAAAGAAAAGATGGTCACTGTGACGATTCTAGTCTTCCCAGATTGGAAGAAGGAGCTCCATGTACATATTGACACTTCATGTATAGCACTGGGAGCAGTACTGACACCGGCTGGCAGAGAAGGCTTGGACCATCCTATCATGTTCACAAGCCAAAGTTTATCCAAAGTGGAGAAGAACTATTCCACCAACGAGCGTGAAGGGTTAGCCATGGTGCATGTGCTCTAGAAGTTTAGGCACTACTTGTTGGGTGGCCATTTTAAGATGTATACAGATCTCTCTGCATTGAAGTACTTGGTCAATAAGCCTGTGTTGGGTGGGAGATTATGCAAGTGGCTCTTATTGTTCCAGGAATATGGTTTTGAAGTTATTGTAAAGCCTGGACGATTGAACATGGGACCAAACCATTTTTCGTGCATCGAAATGGGGGAGGAACCTACTAATTTGGAAGAAGGATTGCCTAACGCGCAACTATTTACAGTGCGCGTCACAGATGGTAATTTTGAGGATATAATACATTTCCTAACGATAGGTACTGCACTTGAAGGATACACTATCCAAAAAAAGAAGGAATTAGTGGTGCCTGCGACAGATTTCTCTGTCATTGTTGGGCACCTGTAAAAAATGCGGTCTAATAAGATCTGTGATGGTATGTACCTGAGTTTGAAAGAAGCAGCATCCTCAAAGATACTCATGGGGGCACCGTAGGAGTAAATTATGCAGGAAGAGAAATCGTGCAGAAGATTCTATGCGTAGGGTTGTGGTGGCCAACCCTCCATCAGGACTCAAAAGTGTATTGCAAGGCGTGTGATGTGTGTCAAAGGACTGGCAGGCCATCGCAGAGGGATGAGATGCCTTTGAATCCATAGATGACATTGCAAGCCTTTGAGAAGTAGGCAATAGATTTTGTGGGACCCATTCAGCCCCAAGGAAAGACGGGAGCAAGGTACATTATCACATCGACGGAGTATTTGACTCGTTAGGTGGAGGCACAACCTGTGAAGGATTGCATAGGCGCAACCACTGCAAGTTCCTTGTTGAACATGTATTGACATGATTTGGATGTCCAAAGATCTTGATGAGTGATCACGGTACACACTTCCTGAATGAGATGATCAGTGCACTGATGGAGGAATTTCAGGTATATCAA
>APFE030487919.1:0-38733 GCA_000404065.3 Pinus taeda
TTGAAAATTAAAAGCTATTGTACCCAAGGATTGTAGCCATTGGACTCCTAGTACAACATCAACACCTCCCATTGGAATGGAAAGCATTGGGCTAGTCAATACATATTCTCCCATGGATAGCTTGATATTATGGCACTTTCCAGAGCAATTTATTGTTCCTCCATTTGCAATCATCACTTGACACTCTGGTGCTGGATATAGGAAGCAATTCAATTCTTTTGCTACCCTACAATGAATAAAATTGTGGGTGCTTCCTGAATCAATCAACACTATTACCTTTTTCTTCTTGATTTGTCCTTCTATCTTTGATGGTTTGAGGAGTGGTAATTCCCGCCAATGCATTACAAGATATGGTCGGGTTTATTTGTTCTTCATCTAGGCTTTGTTCTTGGAGTATATCCTCTTCTTTTGACCTTTCTTGCTCCTTTTCTTCTTCCTCTTCACAATCTATGTAGAATAATTTCTTCTCAGCACACTTATGACCTTTAGTGTATTTGCTATCACAACTGTAACAAAGGCCTTTTGCTCTTTTTTCTTCAATTTTTGTGGTGTCATCCTTATAGGTTGTGGAAGACTAGGGCAACAACACTTCCATCTTTATAGTTGTGAGTGGTATGCTTCCTGGTTGCCATAATTTTGCTTTCCATTTTTCTTGCTAACCTGAATGCCTTCTCTAATGAATCAGGTTCCCAAAGGCGAACATCATGTTGGATATTATCCTTTAAAGACCCTATGAACACATCAATCCTATGCTCCTCTGGAATATCTTTTACCCTTATGTTCAATTTTTGGAACTCCTCAATGTGCTCCATTATTGAACCCTTTTGTTTGGAGACTTATCAATTGGCTAAAAAAAGTGTTGCTTTTTGTATACTCATAATGTGCCATCAATTCTTCCGTAAAAATTGCACAAGTGATAAATTGTTTATGAGAGCAAAGTCATTGATACCATACAAAATGATTTGGTTCCAAATATAAATTTTCCATACGTACCTTTTGTGTGTTTTGCACATTATTGAGATCGAAAAATTGCTCCATCTGTAATATCCATGTTGCGGGATCCTTGCCATCAAACTTCCTCATATCGATTTTTGGAATATGGTGGGTCTTCGATCCAACATTAGAGTCTATGGAATCATGATTAATATTTTTTTTGTTCTCATCATGAGTTTCCTTTACTACCCTTTCACCATTAGTGACCATTTCTTGTAGCAACTTATTCATATTTATCCTTAATTCTTCCATCTTATCATCCATGCCATCCATTTTAGCATCCATGCCATTCATCTTAGCCTCCATGCATTTCTTTAAATAATCCATCTTAGCTTCTACACCTTTCTTTAAACCATCCATCTTAGCTTCTACATCTTTCTTTAAACCATCCATATTAGATTCTGTTACTTTTTGTGCAAGTGACACTTGGTTCACTTGGTCTCGTAATTTTGATATATCATGTTGTATTTCTTCCTCTTCTTAATGAGTCATGCTAGAGCTTTTAGGTTGCTTACTAGGTGTTTGCATTTTCTTTCCTCGGGGCATCAATTGTTGATAATAATGATTTACTATGCCCTTTGAATTCCTTCAAACTAATTTTTCAAACCAAGCTTATGCAAAGATTTAAAAAAAAACTACACACCTTTTTTCACTTTGTAGGAGCTTGATATTGAATCTGATATATCTCTGTAATTTTGAATCATCCAATTCTGAAATTGCGACCTATAGTAGCCCTCTGTGTCCTCTTTCCAATGCCACCAGTCTGATCCAAATTGGATTCTCCAAGGAAGAGTTATGCACAATATCCCAAGATGACTTGATTATAGACCTTTCCAGAAGAGCGAACTTGTATGAAGTGCCACGTGTCACTGTTTTGACCTCTGGCTCTAAAAATTATATACAAGAAACTACAGTCTGTCCTCTTTCTGCACCTTATTACAAAATTTCAATCTGATGCTCAGAGAGAAAGTTATGATGATTTTACCCAGGTCACCTGTTTGGAATGTCCTCACATCATATCTCTGCAAATATAGCGCGAAAAGCTCTGAAATTCAGGCCCAATGTGTAGTGTGATTTCGTGTCAAACGGGTTTTTTTTTCGCTTCTGAAATGTCACAGAAAAAAAGTTATAGCGAAAATGCCACAATAACCTATTTGGAGCAGCGAAACCCTAGAATCCAAAGCTTTCATACCAAATGTTATGAAACGAGCTCACAAAAAGATAGAAAAGATAGATCAATGCCTTAGAATTCAGCCTCTTCGAGGGGGAAACCTCCTTTACATTACATAAATGAACAATTCTTGGATGATTCAAATGACAAAACCTCCTTTCTATATATAGGAGTCTAAGGGGTCCCACTATAACCAAGTTGACTTAACAATAATAATATAAAGGCACAAAAATAACAATAGAGGGATTCTATGGGGCACAGTGATAACAATATGGGGACAATAGGGGCACAACAATATTAATAAGGGATACAACTACAATATTAATGGGGTCATCTCTAGTATTATAGGGACCTAACAAATACACCCCTACTGCCAAATAATATCACATTCAAAGGTCCGCTCTTGGCGCTTGTCCCACATCTGAAACTTGAAGATTAGGACTTGGGGGACACTGAGTGATTTCCCCACCTGGCTACCAATAATTTCATGACAATGGTGTTCTACAAGGAATATGGTGTCACCACGCTAGAGCTAGTGGAATGGATTCGCGGCGTGAATAAGGCAGGATTGTTGAATCTTCTCTAGGTGCCACATTACCACTGTGCCCCCATAAACTTGACAGTCATCAATAAATTGTTGTGCTCAGTGCACGACAGGTGTTTGTGGCTGGGTGAGCCAATTCCTATCACCGATATGCTGATCCATAGGATCACATTGCTCCCTCACTCAAGCTTGAATCTAGCCAAGGCATTTGGCGGAAAGACGGGCAAGCACAACCTCATCGAGAGGATGAAGGAAAAGTTCAAACTTGTTAAGAACCCATGCAGATATTCAATTTCTAGCATTACCGACCCTGCGGTAAAGGTGGCCACCCAAATCTTGGTTGGAAAAGTGATGAGGAAGTGTCGCGTGGACGAGGTGCCGGCACCAAGGGTATCATTAGCGGCCTAGTGTGCGGAGGGTTTGCAATTCAACTGGGCATGCTACCTGTGCAGCGAGTTCCTCGTGAACTGGAGGGAGGAACATGATCACAACAAGATGTTTCACTACACATGGTTGTTGCTTTCGATTGTGCTGGTCGTATGGGAATTGTCGAAGGATAGCCAATTTCCTCCAATTGAGACCAATTTTCCTGAAGTGGTAAAATTTGCATCTTTATGGGCTACCAAGGACGTTGCACGGGTCCAGGAAAGTAAAATATTTTGGGTGCTCAAGGAGTCGATCATCCACATAGCCATCAACAGGAAGTCACGATTGTCACTAACCATATTTGAGCAGTTGTTTGGATACACAAGGTTTAAAGAAGATTTCCACCATGTTTACATATGGGTGCAAAAGGATCCAGTACAGAAATGGTATGATTTACCATACTTGGCGATGGACGACGCCATCGTAGAAGTTTTCAAGCATTAGCCAGCAAATTGGTCTATACCATCGGACTTGGCTAGCGGGACTACGAAGTCCACATACAAGAAGAAAAAGGAGGAAACGTGATTAAAAGTTCAGCAGTTGGATGAAAATCATAAGAAGGAAGTAGAGGATAAGTCATGCACAGAACCAGAGCGTAAGGCCACAGAGTAAGAAGAGCGTGACTCTAACAGAAGTCAGAGATCTCCTTCGCCCCAAATGGAGGAAGAAGAGCGGTTGGAGCAGAGCGGGGGCGACTAGGAGGGCACTCCATTCCATGTAAAGTGATTAAGGGAATAGGAAAAGGAGGGACAACGCAAAAAGAGTAAAGCATCTAAGTCATCACTCAACCCCATCACCTTGACAAAAGGTGATTTGGATGACATAGGGGATAAGGTCAGGGATACCACCGTCAATTTGTTGCAACAATTTTAGAAACAACAGAAGCAGCTATTGGGTACCATATAGAAGGATCTGCGCGATCTGTAGATCCAGACATCAAGAATGTAGGTGGGTACATGGAAAAGAAGCGCGATAACCACAAGTTGGACTATGGGAACCACTCAAGCAGGCGATTTGGTTCGATCTTTGGATCTCAGGGAAGTCACACTGCTGGATGGAGCTCTAAGCATGGAGTAAGACATTGACAAGGCCACTGTCAGTGCTTTAAATGTTGGGTTGAACTTGGCCATGCTCCCTGGCGAATTCCTTCACACTCTGAAAGAAGGTGTGATTGCAGAACTTAAGGCCAGAGAGCAACACACACTAAACTTGATCAGTGAGTAGAAGGTCAATAATGAAAAAATGTTTGTGCAGAAGACAGCGGCAATGGATGCATGGAAAAAGGTTCAAGAGCAGAACAAGCGCGCTGTAGCTGTAGTCGCCAAAGTGTGTAGAACAGTTTCAAAACTGCACATCCCAAAAGAAGCATCATTGGAGGCTAAGATTTGGTAGCTGGCTGCAGGTGTGTGTAAAGTGAAATCAAAAGTAGCTAAGGTTCAATTTAAATTGAACCGAAATATCACTGAGCTCAAGTTGAAGTCCCAACCTTCAACTCCACCAGAGGTTCGAGAACAACGAGAAGTTTCTATAAAGGATGGGGTTGTTGCATTTGATGTCGCGGTGGCAGATTCCACCGCACTTGTTGGTTTGATGGGCCCTGACCCAGTTTCAACATTAATTATCCAAGAAAATCCGTACACTACTGGCCCTTTCGGCATCAATCTGTGGAGCATGGACTGAATTGTCACCCGAAGCAGTATGGGGGCATGAAAGAACCAAGTTTCTGCACCCATAGATGGTAGTGATGTCATTTTATACCTTAACACTTCCTTCGCGTAGACCGATAAGCCCTTTAGGGCTTATCGATATACTTCTCTTATTCGGCTTCGAGATCCTCACGAAGGTCTCTGATCATCCTTTGCGTACTCTAAATAGGTGACTCAGACACTTACGTGCTCTTGTACTTACTCTTACTTCTGTATTTACCCAGATTAGCTCAGGTATTGGATGACTTCAACATGAATTACGATTACCTTTGCTTAAACAGATATTCTTACTTGCATTCATATAACAGGGTAAAACACATAACTTCACGCATCAATACATTATCAAATCATAAACCCAGTATTCAACATAACATAGTCACATACATTCATAACAGAAGTAAAATAACTCATACACATATATTTTTAGAATAGTTCTCTTTATTGATGTTCAAATCTCTTTTACAGACTTTGACTACCCTACGCACACAGCTACAGGGGTCCGCGCACTCAGCTATGAAATATTACCCTAGGCCTCTGCAAACATAGTTGGAGAGCCACTTCTCTATGCTAAGACTCTTTTCTCTTAGCTCTCACAGACCCATTACATTCATCTATGACCAAAAACTACCAAGAAATGCCTTAGACTCTTCTAAGACTTTCCTTTGTATACAATCCCATGGTACGCGAACCAAGGGTGGATCTCATAGCGTTGACGCAAGTTACATAAACTAGTGGCGAAAACCCTTGATGACTCTTTACATCTTCACAGTCCGCAACAACAAAATGTTGAAACTTTACATTCTTTATACAAAACTTGGGCCTTTAGCCCCAAAACTTGGGCTTTTAACCCCAAAATTGACCCTAGGGGACTCATTCCCAATAGCACTCATCAAGCAATCCATGGAGGTTGTCACCACTCTATAGGAATATCCTAACTTGTAGAGGTTGAATACAGAAGCCCATGAATTGCAGAAGAGGTATGATGAAGTATGAGCAACGACGCGCACCGTCTCTATAACATAAAGGTTGGCTAAGTTGTAGGAGGCAAAACACTTGCTGGAACAGGTGGAAGTAGGCAGGGGAAAGAGGAAGTCCTCAAGGCCAGATTGGGGCCTTGGTTGGATGAGGCCTATGTTATCTCCACCACCATTGAGGAAAAGTTGGCTAGCCTATAACAAACACAACATAAATATCCAGGCAGATAGTGCAGGACTAGCAACTCAGAAGCTGGTTGAGTAGATCAAGCAGGCCACTACGCAGAGTGTAGTCGAGGTAGCAATGGCCCAAGTGGATTTGGGAAGTATTCGCAGTAAGATCTTTGCACTAGCAAATTGACTCGGGGTGAGTCACGATATTTGTGTTGTGGGCCTGTTGGGACAGGGTCCGCTAGGGTCAATTTTGGGACAAAAGCCCAAGTTTTTGTATGTAAAAATGTAAAGCCTCCGCAATTTGTGGTCATGGAGCGTGTAGATGGTAAAGTGTCATAAAGGGTTTTACCCTTTGTTTATGTAAGTTTTTTCATCTTTAGTAGATCTACCTTGGTCCGAAGACCATGGGATTGTATGAAAAGAAGATTCTTAGAGAGTCTAAGACAAGTTCAGTACAGAAGAGAATCATGGAAAGATGAATGTAACGAGTCTGTAAGAGCAAAGAAGAAATAGTCTTAGTAGAAGAGAGGCTCTGCAGCTGAGTGCACAAAGGCCTAGGTAGAGTTCGTAGCTAAGTGCAGGGACCCCTGCAGCTGAGTGTGCAGGGTAGTCTCGAGTCTATAAGAAATACTGAAGTATCAATAAAGAATTTATTCTGGAAATATTTGTGTTTTTCATATTCACTTTTGTTATGAATATATGTGATTATATTATGATGAATGATGGGTTTATGATTTAATGCTATATTGATGCATGAGTCTGCATATTTTACCTTGTTATAAGAACATAAGTAATAATGATTGTTTATGCGAAGAATCTATTGTTTCATGTTAAAGTTATCAAGCACTTAAGCCGATCTGGGAAATTACATAACTGGGAGTAATCACAAAGGCGGGTAAGGGTGATTGACCTATTTAAGGTCCATGAAGGACAGGCGTAGACCTTCACAAAGGTATAGGGATCGATCAAGTGAAGTACATTGATAAGCCCTAAAAGGCTTATCGATTTGCGCGAAGGTAGAGTTAGGGCACAAAACTCAATTATACTAATCTCTGGGTGCGGAAACTTGGTTCCAACATCCCCCCATACTACATCAGGTGAGACTCTAGTCCGCGCTCCGCGGAATGTTGCCGAAAGGGCCAGTGGTGTATGGATTTGTTTGGCAAACTTAACTTTGAACCTGGGTCAGGACCCACCAAGCCAACAGAAGAAGAAGGTGTTTCTTCAATAAATTGGACTAGGGCTAATGAGGGAAGGGCTAGATTTGAGGGGATGATAGCTTCTTTCCCATATACTAGATTGAATGGAGAAGTGCCTATTGAGGCCTTCTGGGTTATTTGATCTGCCCATAGAGAAAATGTCAAAGATTTATGCCAATTATTTTGGCTCTGATCAACGGTTCTTTTAATGGTCCTTATGAGGTTCTTATTGGTTGATTCTGCTACACCATTTCCTCGAGGGTAGTAGTTAGCAGAGCACTTAAGTTTAAAACCCCTCTTAAGAGAAAATTCAGTCATATTATTTCCTAAAAAGTAAGATGCATTATCAAACATAAGTGAAGTTGGTAAGCCAAATCTAGCAATAATGAATTGATCAACGCATTCAATGATAGCATCAAAATTGGCTACCTTTAGTGGAATTGCTTCTGCCCATTTAGTAAATTAGTTTGTAGTTGTAAGGATATACTTATGTTGCTTTGAAGAATGAGGAACAATCTCACCTATGATATCCAATCCCCATTTTTCGAAAGGTTGGTTAATGGTTACTGGTTGCAGAGGTAAGGCATGTTTATGTTGTCTTCCAGTAGCACTTTGACATATTTTGCATTTCCTCACGTATTCATGGGTATCTCTGAACAAGGTTGGCCAATAGTACCCAACATGCAGGATCTTATGTGCAATAGTATCTCCTCCAAAATGTCCACCATCTGGTCCATCATGGAGTTGCTGCAAAACATTTTGTGCTTTAGATTTTTCAAGGAATCTTAATAATACATAATCATAATTTCTCCTGAATAACACATCGTCAATGATTTCATATTGATTTTCTTTTAATCTTAAATCCATTGTGATTGATTTCAGGAGGAGCATATCCATTTTTCAAATAGAAAATGAGATCAACATATTGGGACTCTAAATGATTTAGGCTTACCTCAAATATGTGTACAATACTACCTAAGTCCTCATCTTCTTGTAGGTTGGAAGCTCCTGTAAGAAATCTCTAAAAACCTTGTCCCTTGAGAATTTTGGTTGGTTTAATGTCAATATCATATTCTTGCAGAGTTGTTACACAATTTGCCCTTTTTTCTCCTACTTCCCTTTGCATAAGTAATTGTATCACTGTTGAGAATGAGACTATTCATTATGGGATTTTTGAGGTCTAAAATGGGCCTCCTAAGGAAATTATAAAATAATAGTGAAAATAATAAAATAAGATTAGATTACATCATCAATTTTTAGAGGGAAAAAAGATAAAACTATTTTTTCAACTCGTATTTTCAACTTATCTCCGTATGGGTTTACTCAAATTTCAAGCGGAAACACTCGTTGGATGCATAATTTGATTCCTCATCCAATGAGTACCCATGTTGGATACTTTCCATAGACTTGCTACACGAAAAATGAGAAATACATGAAAAATGTGATTGCAATCACATTTTTTCATGTATTTCTCATTTTTTTTTGTGTAGTAGGGTCCATCAAAAGTATGCAAAATGGGTACTCATTGAATGAGGAATCAAATTTTGCATCCAACAGTACTCCCACTCGAAATTTGAGTAAAATCTTAGGGAGATAAGTTGAAAATACGATTTGAAAAAGTAGTTTTATTATTTTATTATTTTTTAATCTTTGTACTTTTTTATTCCAAAAATGGTAAATCATCCCCCATGGTTGACATCATCATCTTTAATCCTATTGGTTCTTATAAAGTTTATTTTGGTTGTAAATGTTTATTAGGAGGCCCATTTTAGACCTCAAAAATCCCCTAATGATTTTAGTATGCGTTTTTAGGAGAAAAGGCCTTAAGTGCTTTACAAATTTGAAAAAAACAAAAGCTTGATTTTCCACCTTTGAATAATTTAGTTCAACACCTTAAAAATTAGAACTAAATAAAGATATGGGTGCTTTGATTTGTTGATCATTAACTTGCGTTGAAACATCAGCATGATATGTTTTAGAAGCGAATGTATACAAGATGAAATGATTAGAAAAAATTGGATTTGTTAAAGAGGGAGCATTCATAATGGCTTTCTTGATTAAATCAAAATATTCTTTTTTGTTATGTCCCCACTTAAAGATTGAATTTTTCTTAATCATGGTTTGTAATGGTAAAACAATTTGGGAAAAGTCTCGGACAAATCTCTTAACAAAATTTATCTGACCTAGAAAATATTGCATAGATTTTTTATTATGTTGTAAAGAAATTTCAACAATTACTTTTACTCCATCTTGATCAATACAAATGCCCTTTTTGAATACAATAAACCCTAGAAGCTTACCTTCATTTAGAGAAAAATAAGACTTCTTTGAATTTAATGAAATTTTGTACTTTTTGCAAAATTCAAAGATCTACTTTAAGTCATGTAAAAGGTTATTTCTCTTGTTGGAATAAACAATTATATCATCCAAATAAATGACAACAACTTTGTTTATCATACCTTTGAAGGCTATATCCATAGCTCCTTGGAAAGTTTCCCCTACGTTAATTAAACCAAAAGGAATTTTTTGGTAGGCATAGGTTCCCCATTTAGTCCTGAATGTAGTATATAATCTATCATCTGGATGAACCAAGATTTGGTTATACCCTGAAAATCCATCAAGAAAAGACATTAGTTCTGAACCAGATTCTAATTGAAGTATTTGTTTTATAGTTGGTAATGGGAAATTGTCCTCTGACAAGCTTTGTTGAGATTTCTAAAGTCTATACAGATGCAAATGTCACCATTTTTCTTCCTGAAAGGTACTAATTTTGAAACCCATTTTGAATGCCTAATAAGAAAGGTAATTGTAGAATTGAGACTTCTGTGATTTTTCATAGTTGTAAGAAGAGCTTCGGCGTAAATCACATAAGAAAGAATTTTGTCGACGCGTTTCGAACCAACTAGTGTGGTTCATCGTCAGGACGAGTTGAAGAAACAGACCTGGCCTAGCAGGTTAAATAGACTGATGCAGAGACTCCAACGGCTATATAACGACTAATTTTGACCCTAGGACCCAGCCCAACTATTTAATATTATTATTGTTCTTATAATATTAAAATACAATATTTCATTTCTCGAAATTAGTAAAATTCGGTACTATGCATAGAATCTTATGCAATTTATTAATTAAATAACATTAATAAACTAATATTAATGGTTATTGTGAATTAATTATTAGTTTAAATGATTTCTTTTGAGGAACTTATATTATTATTGTTATTTTAGTAATATTAAAATTAATAATGTAATACTCTATTTCTAGAAATTAGTAAAAAATTAGTTATAATGAATAGTAATTTATTGAAATTAGTTATAATGAATAGTAATTTATTTGGTTAAATAGCATTCTGTTATTAATAAAATATTACTAATGGTTCTTATAAATTTATTATCAGATTGAGTGATTTCCTTAAAAGACGTAATTATATATTCCTATTCGAAAATAATAATGGAGTAATTTCAAAAATAATAAGTATTTTCTTTATTAAATTAAAAACTAAATATATACAAGAATTATATATTAATGTAATGTTAAATCATTTATCTGTTTATAAAAGTTATTAAGCTTACTACCTATTAATACTATTCATAAGAGGTTGGATTAAATAATTTATTTTATGTATTGAGATAAGAATATTATTTTAATCATATCACCTATAAGGGCCCTACTAATTATTGCTAGTTTGAGGAGTTGCAAATACAAATGAAGAAATCACAAATAAACATAAATTGACAATAACATAAATATAAGAATACATCATAATATAGAGACCCTAATAATCTTGATTATATGAACAAATTAAAAATACCACCTAGGATAAGGACCTTCATAAAAAAGGTAAAATCAAAATACGATTAATAGTTAAAAACGAATATATAATAACAACATAATACCCGAAAAGAATAATCTGACCGACCTTGAAGAAAGCGTCCTGGGTGAACAGAGAGGGAAGGAAGGAACCCTAAGACGATAGGGCGGGGATCCAACATCTACTGACCTTCCACCCATCATCTCTGTTGAGATTGGTGGGTCTACGCTCAATTTCAATAGCTTCCCTTAACTTGCGGTGATGGAACCTGTCCACCCTGGCAATGACTTTGGCTTCCTCGATGCAGACATGATGCTTAGTCTTGTCTACGTGCTCTGCTAGAGTTGAGGATTTTATTCTTCCATGCCTCAGGTCTGCAGCATGCTCGCAAATTCTCTGCTGGATGGAGCGCCCTGTTTCACCTATATAGGGTGTCCCGCAGGAGCAAGGAATCAGATAGACCCCCTTCATGTCCTTGGGGTTAACAGGATCTTTCACCGACCGCAGGGAATTACGGATGGTTCTAAGGGGCCTGAAGGTGGAGGGAATATCAAACTTTCTAAGGATACGCGCAATTTTGTCTGTGGTCCCTTGGATATAGGGAAGATGGACACCTAGATGGTGCTCCTTCGGCTCTTTCTTAATCAACGCATTTTTAGAGGCTTTAAGGAAAGCCTTCCGACCTAGGTGCCTACTATATCCGTTTTCCACAAAGACATCAAGGAGGTGGGATCTCTCTCTATCCAGGTTCTCATCATCCGAAATCCTGAGGGCACACGTGGCCAGAGTGTTAAGAACATCCATCTTCTCAGCCGGGAAATGATGGGAATCGGCGTGAAGATACTGCTCTGTGTGCGTTTTCTTACGGAACACCGCGTGGGAGAGAGAGCCATCCTTCTTCCTAGAAATAAGAATATCCAGGAAAGGGAGGCTGCCATTGACCTCTTTTTCCATGGTAAACTTAATAGCCAAGGACTGACCGTTGAGGTGATCAAGGAAATGATCGAGCTCCTCATGGGCATGGGGCCAGATGACATTAGTGTCATCAACATACCTCTTCCACAGCTTAGGAGGGAGACGAGCCGAGGCAAGAGCCTTGGCCTCAAAATCTTCCATGAAGAGATTCGCCACGATCGGGGAGAGGGGGGAACCCATGGCAACACCACAGGTCTGCTCGTAGAACTCTCCCTCGAAACAGAAGAACGTGGAAGTGAGACAAACTTCAACCAGATGAGCGGTATCCGGATCAGTTAAGCGATTGATCACTTCCATGGCCTCTTTTATAGGAATGCAAGTGTACAAGGAGTTTATTCAACTCATACTTCCACACTCCATCCTAATATGAGATTTCAATGGAGTTGGGCAAAAGCTGGGATATATTCATGTAAACATAAATATATATGTAAGCTATATATCACCATTTTATAGTGACTTCCGATATTTTTACAAAGGATCTTATCGCATTACCAATGACTTCATGGATTTCAGGACCTAAAATTCTTTATGAATTGAGAACATTCTCACTTATACTCTTGAATTCGTCTTTCCATTGAACTCCTAGCAGAGTGTTGTTAGTTGGGTCTTGATCCCCATCATGGTCCATATAACACTTCCATTTGATCAATCTTGGTTGGCTTTCCCTATGACTATATTCTAATATGAGGGGTTCACACCCCTCCCTCCATGGGCGCTCATATGATCATCCAGTTCCAAAGGAGGTAGTTTAAGACCTACAACTAGTGGGGAGGTTGCTCATAGTGTTCAAAAAGTTGCAGGGCAGGTCATGAGGTTAGAAACCCTAATCAATAGTTTGCGGTTTGTTCCATTTTTCCAATATTGTTATGTGATGTTTTAAATGATTATGTTTTGGATTTTTATTCATATATTTTCTGGCAATTTTGTTTGAAATTTAATAGGGATTTGTTAAAATTAAAAGTTTGAGTTGTATAGTTTACACTATTAGACTATGTCAAAAAAAAAAAAAAGATAAATCTATTTTTCCATTCAAAAACACATTTTAAATAAGTAACAATATATCAAAATCTCATTGAAAAAAAAAAAAAAAAACCTTAAATTACAGACGCATCTTAGAAACAAAGTTATAAATTACACACTAAAACAGTATATCAAAAAAAAAAACCCTTAAATTACAGACGCATCTTAGAAACAAAGTTATAAATTACACACTAAAACATTTTTTTTTTACAATCATGTAAAATTATTACCATGTAAAGGCTTGAATTAGAAAGGCCCCAAAAAATCAATATTGAAAATGTAACTAAAACATTTTTTTTTTACAATCATGTAAAATTATTACCATGTAAACGCTTGAAGCAAAAAGGCCCCGAAAAATCAATATTGAAAATGTAATGGCAATGGAAAAGTTTGTGGTGGGTGGGCACCACACAAACTCTTCCGTCACTTTCAAATGTCCCCACATTTTGCTGGCTTCTGCTTTATCGACGTGGTAGAGTATCACGTCCTTTTTCAAGGATTTGTGGTGGGTGGGCATCCCACACTCTTCCATCGCTTTCAAATGTCCCCACATTTTGTTGGCTTCCGCTTTATCAACGTGGTAGAGTATCACGTCCTTTTTCTTTCCTTGAAAAAAGGAGAGCATCACATCCTTTAAACATGATAGAATGGGACTGTGCGAGTCCCACTTCATGTTTTGTGGCAGCATAAACGTCTAGTGGTGTAGGGCCTATTTGGTGTACAACTTCTCTCATTTACATGGATGGTGTCGTTGTACACCATATTCACTTCACCCCATTCACAAAGAGATGACGATCATCTTGATGCTCGTAAAAATGAGTTAAAATTCTCAATCTTTTTATATTGATAAAAAAATTATTTAAAATATATAATATAAATGTAGATTCCAAAAGTGAATAGTTTTTATAATAATATTTTAAAGAGATGACGATCATCTTGATGCTCGTAAAAAATGCGTTGAAATGTCAATCTTTTATTTTGATAAATAATTTTTTTTTTAAATATATAATATAGATGTAGATTTCAAAAGTGAATGGTTTTAATAAATAAGTATATTAAAGAGATGATGGTCATCTTGATGCCCGTAAAAATGCGGGGAAACGCTCAAACTTTTTATTTTGATAAATAAATTATTTATTAAATATATAATATAAATGTAGATTTCAAAGGTGAATAGTTTTTAATAAATAATGAAGATAATGATCATCTTAATGCTCATAAAAATGCGTTGAAATGCTCCATCTTTTCATTTTATCATTTCCCTCGACGGTGTCAAAGTTGTACACCATATTTCATTCAACTCATTCACACATGTATCCCGGTCTTTTTGTGTAAGATCCCAAACGGTTAAATTTTCAATATATCTCGCACACTTGAGTGTTTGAATTAAAAATGCTTGGAATAAAAAATATTGAACACAAAGGATTTGAAAATGTAGTTTTATTTATTGATATTATTAACTAAAAACAAATAATACATGCCCATACAATAACATTGGAGCTTCTACAATGGCATGAATCACTGTTCATCAAATAAATAAAAATAAGAGCACTGAAGCATAATCCTGGACCTTGGATGGATCTACCAGATAAATCACACCCACAGTTTTTTTTTCCTTGGGATCAAACTGGAACTAGCCACGTCAAGTTCCCAAGAAAAATACAATGAGATAGATAAACTCAGGATGCCCCAAATGCCTAGCTTCTATTATCTTTTATAGGCTTGATAAACTCTCTAGAAAACTTATTTTATAATTTAGCCTCGAAAAATGAAGGCAAATACCATGCTAACTACCATTGGAAAATTTTGTCCATTTTGACCACATAAAAAAAAAGGAATATTACAAATCCTCTTGCCCCAAGATTGCTTGCCCTCAAGCAATCCATAGCTAGCACATTTGTATAATGATATGAAGATCTCATACAAACCATTGCGCTAACCTGTGCTTCCCTGTTAAGTAGACATGAACGGATCCATCGATACCTCGATCCTAAACAATCCTCCGACCAATCCTGTCATTAATAGATCCACCTGGATCCCAATGCTACCCAAGTCTTGGGCCCTCTAGGTTATGATACCACCTCATGCCTCCATCATTGTATATACCTAAGGGCCCATGTTGTGATATACCCTTGGCTATGAGTATCCTCCTAAAAACCATCACATCAATAGAGTACCAACTCATAATCTCTCGCCAATCCATCACGTGGGAAAGATGAATACCTGCATACAGAATAAATATACTTTGTTGATGTTGTTTAATGCCCAACTCATGTTGCTCCACTTGGTCACCCAACATGATCCATTAGGAGAACACTTCCCTACTTTCCCTAATGTATAAAGGTGGGTTGGTAGTGTCACAAACCCTATCTATGTACTCCTGTAGAGGGCTACTCTGGAACTCCCAATTGTACTCCTCTTGTTGTCTTGTGAGGGACTTGAGACATTCCTCTACTCTAGATAATTTGTCTGTTGAATTGGAACATACCCCTATGAGCTCCTCAATTATTATGATCTTGTGTAATAAATTCTCTCAAATTATCGACACTCTTTGCTTTGACATCATAAGAATTTTCTTGAAATTCTTGATCTTTTCTCGAAAGTCCTCTACTGGAAATTATGGTTCCCTACTAAATGTCTTTGTATCTGTTTTCACTAGATGCCCAACTATCACAACTCTAAATTGAACCTTTGGTTGAGTCTCTAGGAATGGTTCATCATGCACACTATGTTTGTTATGCTCCCCCTCATGATCACGCTCATCATGTCGGTTCACTATTGCTAGCTCCTCACCCAAGTCTACCTGGTCTCCCCCACCTGTGAGGACAATTTGTTGTTTATCCTCTCCTGTTGTCGAACATAGATGCATTGGTGGACTACTATCTATACTTGACTACTCATATCCTTTATGGACATCCTCCTAGAGACCTACGGACTTAGTTGCATAGGATTCTACCTCATCAACTCCCTTAGGTAGGATTTCCTCATGCACTTCTAAATGCTTCTCATCCTGCAAGTTTCACTGAATAATATGATGTTGTTGCTCACCATCTTGAAAATCAATAGACCCAGCTACTATAAAAGACTCCCCATGATCTGAAGGAAACTTCTCTTGTTTTTTCGTTGTTGCCTCCTTCCTATCACCTGGACATGAAAGGTTAAGTGCGCAAGGTCCCTTGCAGATAAAGCATAGTCCTCTTTTTCTTAGTTCATTCTTGCTGCAAGTTTTATTTCCTTTGTTCTTTCTCCCTTCATCAATCCTCTTTAGCTCCTTCTTAGTCAGCACTCCTCTAAGAAAATTTATGTTTTGCATGACCAACCTTTTGACTAGATCATAGGTCGTTGGTGATACAACTAGTTCCTTTCTCCAAATGGTTAATAGTTTGGATCTTAGTATCTTGCAAATGTGAGCATCTCCTTCTAATAACATAGACAAAATCTTTTGTATGCTTGTTTTGACACAGTCTAGACGAGCTGATGTAATGTTGGGGTAGAAGTTTTGGAACACCTAAAATATTAAGTCATCACATTCCAGACTAAACATGAATGTGGCAAATTTGAACTCTGCCATGAGTTCCAAGATTTTGCACCGCTTCTGAAAGATAGGAAGCATGATGTTGTTCAACGCTTGAAGGGCTTCTACTATCAGCTGCAATATCTCCCTCATTATATCATTATTTTAAGGGAATAGGGGCAATGTTAAAGCTATGATCTTGTTGAGATAAGAAGCAACTATGAGTTGGAACTCTTCACAAGGATGATCCCAAAATTTGGGTTGTATTAGCACAAGCATGGATGGCTTGAGAGCCCAACTGAGTTTATTCCATTCTGGTTGCCCCACCTTGGATAAACATGTGTCTAATTCCTCTAAGTTATGAAGGTCTATGACTGACTTGGTTTGTTGCAAATCTGATCTGAGTGCAAAGAGCTTAGACTATCTTCCCTATCCTTCCTTCAATTCCCATGGGCGCTTCCGCTGTAGAATGGCAAAGACTCTTTTCAAGAAAGTTCTGCTTCTTTGACCATTATTTTGGTCTAAGGAGGTATTGTTGCGTAAATCACCATATATTCTCACTAGTTCATCACGCAGTTTCTGGGTGTTTTCTAACATCTCTTCAAAATGGCCCATCTTCTCACATATCAACGTAGAGGAATATGAATTCTTCAAACATCTAATTAAGAAATTGAAGCCCCTTCTTCTTTTCTTCTTCTCTTTTTTTTCTTTTTTCTTTAATTATATCAATACTTAAAAGCACTTATACCTCCCAAAAAAATCCAAATTCACCCCTCTATTCTTCTATATATAATATAATATATATATTTGAAATATGCAAGCCACTCCATAGAAAACATAAATGATGTATATAGGTTCAACACACACCCTTCTAGGAAAAAACAACCCATATCACTACCAATACACCGAGCTTCAAAACCCACGATCCTCCCATAGAATCGAGCTAGTCACCTAGTGATAAAAATGTTGTCAATCTTGGACATAGAAATTCCCACAACCTCTACTACCTTAGTTCTGCCAAAGATCTAAAAACCCTTGACTAGTCACCTATGCAATTTATTGGAAATTATTTGCATAAACTTTCCCTTGCAGACTAATTGTCCAACCCAATACAATTGATAAACCTCCAAAAATTCGTCCCTCCTATATAAGGGATAGTTGGCCCTTATGCATGATAAACTCTTGTCTTTTGGAAGGAATACTCTTGGTCCCCTTAAATATTATGCTCTTAACATGCACAAACAATCGTGACTATGCTCATAAATGTTGAAGCTCTCAACCTTCTCAATTTCAAGTACTACGCTGGGGGTATTTTAAGAGAATAAAGTTGCCTCAAGATTACCCTTTTTTCCCTGCCATTTTTGAAAATTCATCTTAGGAACCAATGCTCCTAGAAATCGATCCTTGTCAACAAAATTAAACTTTCAAAGTTGGGAAGAGAATCAATTCTCTCATTGAGTCATTCAAGTCTCTTAATCTCGTGCCCCAGCAATAAGCCACAAACAATTGCGGCCATATACCGGTCCTCGTCAAAGAAAATAATTCAGTCAGGTGAATAAAAATTTGGCCTCCATATACAATTTAGCTCCCCCTTAAAGATTACACAATTTGACAGGGATAAACGAATGAGGGGATCTACCTAACTCCCTCCTCGACCTCCAATCACCACTTTCGGCTGCTCCACATCAACGACCCTTCACTTCCACTGTAAAATCCATTAATCACCCAATGAACAAACAATATAATGGCTAGCCCTTGATTTATATATTAATTACGTGGACTTTGCAAATGTCAACAATGATGCCTCCTCGTGCAACGAGATGATGCGCCCTCGGCAAGGTTCCATGGCCTTGCAACTCTGTTCCCTTGGCCTCCCAATCTACGTGACACTGTATAGGCTTTCCCAACTTTCGCTTAGTTGATCCACGCAGGTGTATCCCCTTTTGGGCCTGAAATAAGTGTGAGGTCGACCTTGTCACCGATTTGCCAATTTATGCACAGATGTGTGGCATGTCGTCCTTCAAGCTTGACCTCCGCTTGATGCCCCAATCCATTTTCAAAACTTAATGGACAAACAATCAACCAGATCAATGTGAATGGCTTTGTCCCATGATACGCTCAATATTTGACTGGTGATGCGGTCGATCTATTGAATAAAGACATCGGGGTAGCAACAGAAATAATTAAATGACCTCTCGGCCTCTACCACTAGCGTTCCACGAATCCAATGAGCCTGTGAATTAGCATCCACCGATCATGGCTTTTCCAACTAGGTAATGTGCTCTCAGAAAAATTCCACAGCCTCTTTGCATGGCTCCCTTGCGCTGACAATAAGTGGAGCGACCCAATGTATTGCTGCAAATGGCCACCTGACCTTGCAACGTGATGGTTGCAGTCTTGGTGCTTAGATTTGACAACTCCTCCCGATCCGACGACTTCAATTAACTATAAGAATCCTCAAGACTTCAGACCCCACGTGTAGTCTCTCGGTGGTGGCTTTTGTTTAGCGATTCTACGTTATGTAATGACTATGCGACTTCTTAAAGAGTGTGCTCTTCAATGGTGTTATGACGGTGACCTTGGTGTGGTTGGGATCTGTTGAAGAAAGTGTAATTAGGGTTGGTTTTTTATAAATGTAATTTTGATATTTATAAAAAACCACTTCTTCACTCTTGTGAGCATCACCCGATGCAATGAGTGCTAAGTGAACTATTCAAAAATCATGAGAAATTAGTCAGTTACGACTACCTCTCATGGAAATGGTCATACGTGAATGACTTACTTAACGCAGTTGAATCCCAAAATGATATCTAAAATAAATATTATTTTTGTTATTTATATTAATGAGTTTTTTGCTCATTGAATACGTTTAGCACATGTCAAAGTGCTATAAGAAAGTCAAAGAGTCAAAAGAAATGTTGAAGACCTTCAAGGGCATGTTACACTATGTATATTTATGTATTAGAGTTAAAGATACTCCTCTAAGCAAATTCACAAGTCCTCTCCTAGGAATGATATCACCAAAGAAGCAAATCTGAAGTAGAAAAATGAAGTCAAGCTCAAGTCCACTAGTCGGCCTCAAGTCGGCCTAAAGGAGGGACATACCTCTATATACAGATGTTTTCCACTCCAACGACAAGACAAAATCACCTCTGACATCAGCGAGAAGGAAGACAAGTTAAGGGTGAAGGGAAAGCGAAGAAAATGAGCCTATAGTGTAGCGAAGGAGGAGGAAGAAACACCGAGCCTTGGAAGTTTGTTCTAGGGCCTATTATAGTCACATGTGCAAGAAAGAGAGGGTCTCTCTACTGTCATAGCAACCCTCTATCACAGTTACGCATACTTCATTATTTGGGCTAGATAATTAGGCCTATAAGACCTCTCACTTAAGCAAAGAATGAGCTCACTCAAGCGATGAAGGAAGAGGTCAATCTCACAAGGAATCCCTTCACATGTAAGAAGAAATAGGGTTGTACTACAGTCATAGCATGTTTGCAACTATATCTCAAGAAAGATCTCGATTGGGCAAGAGAGAAAGGTATCCTAATATGTGAAAGAATCCACTAAGGATCAAGGAAAAATATCTCTTCTAGAGCTAGCATAACAAGGTCTATCATCAGTTGTTGAAAGAAGAACGAAGTGTCAGAAGGAGGAAGAAGTGTCGAAGGACGAAGTGTCAGAATAAGGAAGGACTTGACTTGTGCTTGGAAGATAATCTTTTCAAGGGTCTAGGGTTTGGCATTGATCAAGAGAAGCTTCAATAAGAGAAATTTGAGAAAGGGTTTTCCTCTCTAAGAGAAAGACTTTTTACCCTGGCAGAGAGCCAATATCTTGTGTTCTTGTGTCTTATGTTTTTGGTAGCATTTTGATGAAGTTAAAGAACATACACTAATAATAAGAAGAAGATCAAGCTAACAATAAAAGTAAAAGTGCTTCACAAATTGTTATCATTGCTAGAAGAATCCTATCATAACTAATTACCCTAGATTATTCAACATGGTGTGAGAGCTAAGGTGACACATCAAGGAAAGGGCATCTCAAGAACACTCACAAGGTAACACATCAAGGAAGGACATCTCAAGAATACTCACAAGGTTGAAGCATCAAATTCAAGAAGTATCAAATACATTAAGGACAAGAAGGCCTACCATGTTCTATCTATCAAAAAGACTACAAGCAAGAAGAAAACCCTTTCATATAAAGGCACCTACAAGAAGATCCATCCAAAGAAGGGCCTACACCAAGTTACATCATCTACAAAGGAAAACACACTACAAGTCAAGCCCCACTCTCCAAGCATATCTCATCATCTAGCAAGTCTATTTGAAGAAGGGAATTTAAAGATCATCAAGATCTAGGAAGGCAAGCCATCAAGTCTTCAAGAAGAAAACAAGACTACTACATCACAAACAAAATCAAGCAAGTATGTATATGCCTGCTTCTAAACATATCTCAATGTCTTTTTGCAATGAAAGCAATAAATTGGTTGGGACTACTAACTTCCTTGCATGGAAAAGGAGGATTGATTTACTTCTCAAGGAAAATGAACTTCTAGACCACATCAAAGGGAATATTACTATCCCTGCTAAGGAACAAACACAAGCCTTAGCAAAATACAATAAGGATGAGACAAGATCTCAAAGGATTTTAATAGAATCCATCAAGGACTCACTCATTCCTTATGTTTCCAAATTTGAAACATCAAAAGAAATCTATGATAAACTAGTAGATCTATTCTCGGTAAGCACAGCTAGAGAAGTGATATCACTACACAATGATTTGTATAAGATGAATATATCAAAGGAAGGAATAGCTCCCTACGACATGAATATCTCTAAGATGAGAGATCAACTTCAAGAACTAGGAGAAGTCATGTCTGACAAAGAAATGACAACAGTAGTACTCAATGCACTACCTGAGCTTTGGGGAAACTTCACATCAAGTATATGTGCCAAGGAAGCTACCCCACTAAGTGAACTTTGGTCTCTACGCAGAATAGAGGAGACTAGATTCAAAGCCAAGGATGATGTGAGATCAAAGGAACAAGCATTTGCTACCTTGGCCAAAAGAAAGGGAAATTTTGGCAAATTTTGTCCACGAAGAACAAGCAACATAGATATGTCCAAAGTCCAATGCTTTGGCTGTCAAGAATATGGACACTACAAAAGCGATTGTCCCAAGCTTAAGAAGGACAACAACAATTGAAAAATAGAAGAAGCTCACATGACTCAAGAAGTGAAAGAAGAGGACAAGAAGCAGAAAAAGGGAGATCCCCCAAATCTCTACTATGACTAAGTCAACTTCTTTACATAAGTCTTCTTTCATATTTTTGAGTATCATAAGAGCATATAGAAATAGGATAGAATGCATGGTTAGTAGCATCTTCTAAAATATAGGAGCATGCTATAGAAATTGCTCAAGGTATTCATGTAGGAAGGATGTAGCTAGCGAATAACCTCATCCATGATAAAAGAAAATGATCATGATAAAATCTTAGAAAGCCTCCATGGAATTTTTTTTGAAAAGGTGCATTCTCCAAATCTCATATGGCTACACTGGAACTATAGTCCCTGCTCTTCCTTACGTTCCTCAATTTCAATGAAAAATTTAAGAGTTCTACAAGTTCAAGGGAATAAATTAGAAACATTGTGGGAAAAGGAATTACAGGTAAATTAAGATTTTTTGAATTAAAATTTGTGTTTATTTGATCTGAATTTAAGCAAGAATGCAACAAACTACAAATATAACCATAAATACAGAGATGCAATAGAAATAACACCTCATTTCATTAATATCAAATACTGAAATATGCTTACAAACAGAATGGAAACAAGATTAGCTCAAGCGATGGTAGCTTATGTCTGAGAAGAGATGTGTCGGCTACATGCCTCTGAACTGTGTTACAATGAGGCTCAAGGGCCTATTTATTATTGAAAAACATGATAAAACCCTAAACAACCAAAACCCTAACCCCAGGAGATGTAACGCCAAGAGTTTGTGGGCCCCGTTGGGGTTAGTTGGGCAGCCAACTTCCCGGGGTCATAACTTGGTCATATTATCTCCGTTTGGCGCGTACAATACCTTATTGGAGAGGTATCTCCAAGTACTATAGATTTTGCTGCAAACCCCTACCTATGGCTACAAGCCTGCAACAGACCTAAAAAAACTTCGTTTAGGGGGTCAAAACTACTTTAGAAGTTCACGACCCAAAAAACTGCTAAAAGTAGTAAATTTTGAAATAAACAAGGAAACAAATGACACTGACTAGTGGTCTAGGTGGGATAGGTGGGTGGCCACCAATATCCACTTGGATCATTCCTCTCGCCTTAGGAAGAAATGGTCCCCATTGCATGCAAAGCCTCCATGAGGTGAGGAAATTTCTGTTGAACTTGGTCCCAAGTAAGCCACTTGCCTTGGTGCAGGAGTTGGTGAGATTTGACAACCCAATAAAGTTAGATCTGTTGCTGGTGGTTGTTCTTAACCTATGTGTCCATAATCGGATTAGTTGTGGCCTATTCCATGCAGCCTGGGTTTAACTCTGTAGGTGTGAGTTGTTCTGCAATGTCTAATGTGTCCAACAATGGTGAGGAGTCTGGTTGAAAGTAGTCCACATTGAACACTAGGTGAAGACAAGGGAATGGGGGAATTTTGAGCTCAAAATCATTGTCTCCCACAACCTTGGTAATGGTGTAAGGGCCATATCGGAGTGGTCTGAGTTTGCGATGAGCTTCAGTAAGACATTCTTTCTACAAATGCAACCAGAATTTGTCGCCCACCTAAAACTTTTGTGACACCCGATGTTGATCATGTCGTTGCTTGTACTTGGCATTTGACTTCTCTAAGATGTCGTGAACCTGCTGGTGGTTGTGTTCAATGCATTTAATAAATATGGTCACTTTATAAGCCTCAGACAATACATGTGTGGCTTTTGTTTGTGCAGTCGCTTGAGGCATGGCAACATCAATCAGAAACAATGGTTGAAATATTAGACCCACTTGAAAGGGATTGCGTCGAGTCGAGCTATGGAGAGCTCTATTATAACTCTCTTGCACACATAGAAGAATCTCATCCCAGGTTCAAGGATGCTTGGTGTTATACATGCGGAGTATTTGAACTATCATCCTATTGACGACCTCCATCTAGCTATCAGTCTCGGGATCGAAGGCAGTCGACTTGGTGAGCTTGGTGTTCGATCTGATATAATGGCCTGTGGCATCCAAAAATGTATCCATACTCATTCAAAGAAGAGTTTGGAAATGTCCTCAGTTGTGATATTATTCTTGCAAGGCGCCAATATAGCCATGTTAGAAAATTTGTCCATGACCACAAATACATAGTCATTACCATGCTTGGTAGAAGGGAGGTTAGACATATAGTCCATTGAAATGGATTCCCACGGCTGGCTGGGAGTAGGTAGAGGAGCATACATGCCTTGCTTCTTGATGGATGGGTTGGCGATGGTGTACGTAGTGCAAGATATGATATATTTCCCAACATCCAGTTGGAGTTTGGGCCAATAGGAGTACTTTTGTAGTATAACCACATTTTTCTCTACCCAAAAGTTTCCTACAATCTGACTATAGTGCACCTCCCAAGTCAGTTTGTCACGCTTGCTTCAAGGAACACAAATGTGGCCCATGTAGCATAATAATGCATCCTGGAGGTGGAAATTGGGAACTGTCTTTCCATCTACCATCATTTGGTATGTGGAGGTTAAATCTGGATCATTTTTGTATAGTTGCAGCGATCCAACGGTCTCGTGATCATAAGAGTTGAGAATAGTAGTCAGTGATGCAACTAGGGGGTGGCTGAGGCAGTTTGCAACATGATTGGTGCTGCCCTTTTTGTATTAATTTTCAAGTGGAATTGTTGCAGATATGTAGACCACTTTTGATGGTGATTGTTCAGAAACTTCCCTTATGTTTGTATAAACTGAAGAGGTTGGTGATCGGTGTGGTTGACCGTCTCCTTCCCCAAAATGTATTTCTTCCACTATCGGCAAGCATGCATGATGGAATACATTTCCTTATCATAGGTGGGGTACTTTTGAATTGTATCAGAAAGTGTGTCACTATGATAGGCCACTAGATGCCTGTGCTGGGTGAGGACTGCACCAACAACATAATTTGAGGTGTTTGTCTCGATTTAAACTGGATGTTGCATGTCTAGAAGTGTGAGTACCGGTGCAAAGGAAAGGTGATGCTTCAACTCAACGAACACCATCTATTGGGACTTGGACTAGGAAAACTTTGCTTTCACTCCGCCCTTAGTAATCTGACTCAAAGGCTAAGTGATATGGGAGAATCACAACATGAACCTCTGATAAAAATTTGCAAGGCCCAAAAAAGTTGTGAAGCTCCGTTAGAGTGGTCAGGGCTGGCCAATTTCGAATGAGTTAGATCTTGGTCGGGTCCACATCCACGACATTCTCATCTATGATGTAACCCAAGTATTGGACCTGACTCATGCCAAACATGTATTTCTCTTAGTTGGCACACAATGTGTGCTTCCGAAGGGTTTGAGGACCTGTCAAATGTGTTGCAAGTGTTCTTCCTAACTCTTGTTGAAGATGAGGATGTCGTCCAGATAAACCACCACAAATGAGTCGGTGAAAGGTCATAATATGACATCCATTAGCCTCATAAAAGTAGTGGGGGCATTTGTCAACCCGGAGGGCATAACCAACCATTTGAAAAGGCATTCCTTGGATTTAAAGGTGGTCGTCCATACATTTGTGGGATCTATTGGAACCTGGTGATAACCAGACTTCAGATCGATGTTGCTGAAATACTTGGCCCCCTTGAGTTCATCTCGCAGGTCATCAATCCGTGGGATTATATACCTATTCCTGACAGTGATTTTTTTTAATTCCCAATAATCAATGTAGAGCCTCTCGGTTCTTTCCTTCTTCTGTACTAGCACAATCGAGCTCCCACAAGGCGAGGAATTTGGTCGGCTGTGCCCATTTTACAACAACTCCTGGATCTACCACTTGATCTCTTCATTTTCAAGAATGGAGTGGTGATATATCGGTCCATTGGGTAGAGGTTCTCCAGGAGTCAAATTGATCGAATGCTTAACCTGACAATGCAAGGGTACCCCTGTGGGTGAAGAGACATGTCCCTATATTCTTCCATGACCATATCCACCTAATTCTACTGCTTTAAGGATCCCTTCCCGAGGTCCATGGATGTGGCCATGATCTTCCCCTTACTTTGAGAGTGAATCAGAAAGAAAAAAAAAATCCCCATCTGGGAGATGACCTTACTGCATTGCTTAACAGAGATAAAAGAGATGGTGGTAGGTGTGGCTACCTCCGGTATCCTGTATAACTTACTACCCAAATAAATAATAACAGAAAGAGGTTAAGACTCATATACAACATGTTGCTTCCATAAGTATGGTTTTCCTAATAATACATCACAAACTTCAAGAGGAGCAACATCACAAAGTACCTCATCCGTAAAGGGCTTGATGTTGTAGGGAAGGCAACACTGTTGGTTGACATAGAGATCTCGTCCTTGGTGAAGCCACCCGATGGTGTATGGTTGTGGATGTGTTTTAGTTGGTAGGTCCAACTACTTCACGACCTTTGTTGAAATGAGTTTCTTTTGCCTCTTTCTACCGATAATGAACTGCAACAGAGAACCCTTCACCCACATCTGTGAGTGGAATAGACGTTGCCCCTCTTCTGGATCTTTAGGCTCAATCTTCTAGATTTTGGTGGTGGCCACAATTGAACTAGGATCCGCGTCAATGAACTGCTTCATCTTGTCATTCCCCTTGTTTGGTTCTAACTCAGAGTGGGAAAATACATATGACTCAGAAGCCTTCATCTTGGCCACCAGTGGTTGCTTGCCCTGACACTCACTTATGTTGTGAGTGGAGCTCTTATGGAACTGACACCAATTTCCTGTGTACTTCTTTGTCTTCGTGGTGTTGTTCCTTGCTTGCGGCTTCAGAGGGTTATCTTGGGTCACCCCGCCTTGGATTTTCTCTTTGCTCTGCGGTTTGGGGGAATATTTCCCTTACTTTGGATTAGCAAATCCAAAGTCTCACTTTTTCTATTTAAACTTCTACGCAATCTTGATAGCGTAACGGTACGTTGTGCTAAGCGAGGAGATGTCCAGGAAATCCATCTCATCCGAGATGTATTTGTGTAGGCAGTCGTTGTATTGGAGTACCAAATGTTTCTCAAAATCCTTGATACCTAACTTTGTGCGAAGGGTATGAAAAACATTGGTAAACTCCAACACATCTTGGTCCCTTCCTTGTCGCAGCGTGGTCCACTTTATGTATTGATCCTCATAGCACCCGACAGGGTAGTACTTCTCCTTGATGGCATCCTGGAATGAATCCAAAGTGGGTGCAGTCAAAAATAGTGAGGGCGTACTTTCATCCTTCTTCTCACAGTAGGTTTCCCACCAGTCCTTGATGTGTGGGGCAGCTTTGAGAAGAGTAAAAGTAATATTTTCCTTGCTGGAAAAGTCATGAACAGAAAAATATTCTTCTAGTAGATTTAACCATTTATCTACAACATCCGCATCTATGTGACCCTCAAATATGTGAATGTCAAAGTTAACTTGTACCTTAAAGGGTGTGGCGCTTCCATACTAGCTATTGGAAGTAGATGTGTCACCCTTGGGTAGTCGCTGAAGGATCTGGGAAAAATTGTCTATCATTGTGTTCCTCTGTCGCTCGAGGGTTTCTTCGAGCAAGATTTTGAAAGGATCTCCTTCCCCCTCATCTTTATTTTCTTCCACCATGGGAGGCCGTCAAGATTTGTGAGGTTGGTCTTGCAAAGGTTCGACCAGTTCAATCCCTAACTCATTATATCCCAACCTCGTTGGGGACATGCAAAGAAAAATAGAGAAAGAGAAGACAACTCTGATACCACTGATTCAAATTTAAATAAGAATGAAACAAACTACAGATATAATGATCAATACAGATATGCTGCAGAAATAAAATTTCATTTCATTAATATCAAATACTGAAATATGCTTACAAACAGAATGGAAAGAAGACTAGCTCGAGCAATGGTAGCTTATCTATGAGAAGAGATGTGTCGGCTACATGCCTCTGAATTGTGCTACAATGAGGCTCAAGGGCCTATTTATTATTGAAAAACATAAGAAAACCCTAAACAACCAAAACCCTGACCCCAGGAGGTGTAATGCCAAGAGTTTGTGGGCCCTGTTGGGGTTAGTTGGGCAACCAACTTCCCGGGGTGATAACTTGGTCATATTATCTCAGTTTGGCGCCTACGATACCTAGTTGGAAAGGTATCTTTCAGTACTATATGTTTTTCCGCAAGATCTTTCCAATGGCTATGGGCCTGCGATGGACCTCAAAAAACGTGTTTAGGGGTTCAAAACTGCTCCAGAAGTTCAAGACCCAAAAAATTGCTGAAGATAGTAAATGCTAAAATAAACAAGGAAACAAATGAAATTCACTGGTGGTCTTGGTGGGATAGGTGGGTGGCCACCAATATCCACCTAGATCATTATTAACTAGTGATATTGTATCATAGGGTATCCAATAAGTTCAAAAGGTTCCTTTTGATGACAAGGATAAAACATTTATATTTATCTGAACATTTTGCAACCACCATTACAGTTGGGAGAGTTGAAAACTGAGGCTCCCCTATTAGATATTCTAAAGTATATAGGTAACTGAAGCACATGGAATGGATTGTAATTCGTTCAGAAAAGGAAATGGTCCCTATCACAAAATTGCTAGAATAATTTTGTCATCTACAATCGTTGAAGGTTTTGGTGTTAGAGAGATGGTAAAAATTGAAGGCACTACCAAAGTGCTTTAGTAATTTAACCGAACTCCAACACATTGATGATTCTTGCATAACTTTAAAAAGACATCTAGAATTTTTTGGTAATTTAACCAATCTCCACCACATTCAATTGTCACATTCCTCCGCTTTCAAGAGGGTGTCAAAATATTTTGGTAATTTAACTAGTCTCTAGCGCATTAACCTATCTCGCTATGAGGTTTTGAAGAGGCTACCAAAATATTTTGGTAGTTTAACTAATCTACAACACATCAAAATTTCTTTGTGCTACACTTTTTAATTAGTTCAACTCCAATTGAGTAGTCTAACAAGTCGACGAAACACCCTTCGTGTTTCGCACCCGCTCATTGCTGGCGAGGCCGCTCCAGCAGACACATATACCCTGTCAACACTCGTGGGTCCCATCTCCTCGACATAATTTTCTCCATCTCCGTCAACATTTGAACTATTTGTCTTCAACTCCATTATGTATCCAACAACTCTATCACTGTCACTGTCTCCAACGTTCATTTTGTACCCTTGTTAACTATGACATGGCGTCTCGCCTACTACAGGAAGCCAAACCCATAAATGAATTAATTGGGGATTTTGAAATTGTCTTGTGAGCCTTTCCCGCCTTTTATTTTCTGAATTCCATATATCAAACACCCTTGTATTCTTGCCTTGTTCATTTTGAAAAAATTGCTTCAGTGAGTCAACAGGCCTCTTGCTATGTTTGATAGGTTCCCGCAAATGTCTCGCAGGAACAAATGTATGGATACCTACAAATGGACATGACGCACTCATCTTAGCAGATGAGGAACCCCTTTTGAAAGAAGACAAGTATAGAAGCAAAATGAGCACATTTACTTTTGAAGTAGAGGCGCATACTCCCTTCTTGGTGTTTGAACACATCTATGTCACCACGAGGGAAGGATATGTGAAATTGTCGGCTCGTATAAGGAGTCAAAAATTCAGCATGCTTACTATCGTGCCACTTTAACTCACCAGGTTTCAAATTTTAATTTCAAATTCCTCCCTCCATTCCATCCTTCCTCCATTAATTCGCCAGCTTGTGGTAGGTTTAACGTCGTGTCCAAGGGAGCTATTGTAGAGGCGAGACGAAACTGCAAACCGTAATGGTAATGGTGAGGACGAAGATGAAGCTATTAACGAGAGAAATGTTTGTTAACGAGATGGGGCCCATGGGTCCATATATGGGTGGAGATTTTGCCATATCATCTCATCAGTGATGAGTTGGCGTGTAACTCGAGGGGTGAAACGTCGACTCGTTAGACTCCTCCTAGATGAGATTTTCAAAGAAAGCATATTCTCTAGACAATAAATCATGGCCGTCGGTTTAAAAATTCAACAAACATCCATCCACTGGGAGTTGATATATATATGCCTACCGACTAATAAGGAATATGAATATGATACATGCAAAGTCACAAATTATTTTTGATAATAGATTTCGACTATGAATATAATGCCATTTTTCTATGACAATGGTGACTTCTTGCCTCTCTCACAATGTCTTATAACAAAGTGAACACTTACATTTTTTAAAATTGGTTATTTACCATTTACATCATTACATGCCTACTTTGTGAATGCAAAGAAAAGAAAATGCATTTTTATATCATGGTGGGTTTTGAAATTTAACACTTATTTATACATCACTTAAAAATTGAAACGATGGTGAAAACTATTTGATTTTATATTGATTTATTATAAATCAAAAGGAGGATAAGAACTCTTTAGATTTCGATTAATTCATGGTCGACTGAAAAACACTTGGAAAATATAATTCCTACTTGTCTTGGCTTCTAAGTAAGGGTGCTTGTTCCTGTTCTTTAAAAGTTGTTTAGATGATTCGTAGTTTAGTGTTTGGTTGAGAGATTTACTCAACTAAGTGATTGCATGGTTAAGATATAATTTCTATCTTAAATTAATAATTATTGTATATGTATGTGGTGCTTAATAGAATAGAGGGTAAGTTTTGGTGTGTAAACTAGTTTCTCAAATTGGTATCACAGCCTGTATGGGCCTGGGCCTTAGCCCCTCCAAAACTGAGGGAAATGGACATGGATAGTAGTATCCATTTTATGTGTGCTTGTTTTATGTATTTCTACGTGTGTGTGAAACTAATTCATTTTCGCTGAAGATATTGATTTAGATATCAGAGTTGCAGAGTAATTTACACCAAATTATTAATAATTGTCCGCAACTAATAGCATTAGAACCATTTGCACGAGGAGCCAGCATTCTGAAACACCATATGTAGGTGATCAAGCATTGTGTGGACTGTGTATGGTGGTCAATCACTATGGTTGAGCACTGTGTATCTTCAGCCGAGGATCATGCTTCCTAATCTATGCAAATTGCAAACGTGGAAACCGTTTGTTGTGAGAAGTGTGTGTCGAGCCACATATGGAGTTGGCATGTATAAATACTATTGTTACATGCGATCTAATATTTCCTTGAGTAGAGTCGCTACCCTGTGGAGCTGTTGGGAGAGCCACAAGTATAATTGTGCCCAACGTGCAGTCTATTGGGCCATAGAAAAGGTATGTTTTATCCTCATAATAGCTTAATTAATCATTCATTTTTATATCATTATATTCATTTTAGAAAAGAATTTAGAAGAAATGATTGTAGAAGATCGATAAAATAAATCATTAACGAATTGTGTAATTTTGGGCATGAAAGCTAACTTTCACTATTTTTATATGCAAGAGTATGAATTGAACAATTGATGTTCAAACGATGGAACAACAACGACCAAGAAAAGAAAAAAATACAATGTCTTGCTCATGAAGGCTAGCGGAAGAATAGGGGAATCGAGATTATTTTGTAATAAAATCTGATTGTGGGTTGTGAAATATTTAGGATCTCCTGATCCTAAGTATTCACTCATATCCATTTGTCTCTCATAGATTATATAAAGCCGATAGGCGAAATAGAATAGGATAGCTAGGAATTGGGAGATTGTAACTTTCATTTTTGACACAGAGTATTCTCACTAAGGTGATGTTGTATATTTATTATTGAATTTAATGAGAAAGATTGTGTTTTACTTGTAATTGCATTCTGAGTGTCTTTCGACAGTGACTTCTAGAGACTCTGGGCCCAGTCGGTAGGGAATTTACTACTTTTCTTGTGCCATACTTATTTATTTTCACTCTTGAAATTGTTTATTCCTGTTATTTCATGAAACTAGAATTATTCTCATTGTTGTGAGTATTGATTTTTATGTTTTACCTTTACTGTTCAAAGTAGATTCTAGACCTCGCTATGTTTACATATGTCTATTAGTCTTTGATGAACTTATCATATTAGTTTAAGTATTTTATTGGTGTTCCTTCTCAAGTAGTGTTATCATACATCTTGAGTTTACAGTTGATTGCTTTCAGTTAAAAGCTTGAATAGTTGCTTGTTTTTTATTTGTTGTAGTTTTCCTTCTTGATGAATGAATTATTGTCGATGCTAGTTATTAAATATGCTAAGAGTGATTCCTTTAGCATACTTGCATTCAGATTCAGTTCTCTGCACAATAGATTAAAATAGATTTGAAAATGCTTTAAGATTTGCCTTCAAATTTGTTTTGGATTGAACTTCGAGAATTAGATATTAATTATTGCAACGATTAGAAATCATTTAATTTTGAATTAGCCTCTAAATTCACTTGCATAGACAATGATGAACACTCTTGAAATAAACAGGCTTACCCTAGTTTGATAATTAATGTAGGTATTAAGGTTTCTTTTAACAATCATCTTAGTGCACCGACACAAACTCTCATCCATGGATTTTGTTTAGTGATTATGTGTTATGTAATGACTACACGGCTCTTCAAGGAGTGCGCTCTTCATTGGTGTTATGTCGATACCCTTGTTGTGGTTGGGATTGACATAGTTTAGGGAAGTTTGATCTCGACCACATGTTAACCAATACTAGGTTATTCTTGAGTCTTATTGGAGATCCCTATGCACTGGTTTTCGGCCTTCCAATAATTTAATCCTTGGTCTTCCCCAACGTGATTATAATATTCTTAACCTAGGTACTTGTTATGAAAATTTGCAGAGAAACCCAAAAAATCATAAATACGAAACCCAAGGAAAAAATGTTTTTAATTTTAATTTTTTTAACTAAAACCCTCTACAGATATAGATCTGGTCTTTGAGCAAACAATTGCTAGACCAACTGTTGAGCACTAGAGAAGGTATGTAATTACCACTTATTTTGTCATCTTTTCCTTAAATTCATAACTTCTTTATATTATGAAATAAGTATATGGTGAAAGATTATGATAAAGTCTAGAAGATTTGTGTGCAATGTAAAATGACTAATAATTACCCTTTTCCTATGCAGAAAAAGGAGAAAACGGAAGATCGCCATTCCAAAGGAAAAGACAAGACAAAGTTAACTGTTGTCCCTTTGACATGGAACCACATCCAAACGAGGCAATCCAAATTGGAGCATATAAGCTAGAATAAGGAAGAGGAGATACCAAATCGGCGCAAGAGAACAAGAAGATAACTGAGAAATAACAATATGGCGAATCGCTTAGGATCCTTTGATCCTGAGGGATCGCTACCTTAACGATTCTCTATATCGTTGATATCTCCGCTCGGTTTCTATAAGAAGGGGCGGCATTGCTAGCCCAAAGGATGAACTATTGTTGTTTCTATGAAATTCATTGTTGTGATTGAAACTTTGATCATCGACTCTCTCTAAAAGAGTGATTATTGTAACTCTGTTTTGATGCTTAATATATAAACTTTGTTATTGTTCCGTCTTTGATTCTTGAGTAATATTAAGCAGTGCATCCCTGGAGGCTAAGGGCCTGACCCTGGTGGATCACTTGCTCCTGTACTAATATTTTCTGATTCGTGTGTGGTATGATTTCTCTTATTAGCTTGGTTCTGTAATCTGCTATCCCTTATTACTTCACATATTGGTTCTGTTATATCTCGTTTCTATTTGATCAATTAATGTTATTCTCTGCAACAGGAATGTTTTGCTATTCATTCTAAATTTATATCGCATCGTTGTTCCTTTAACAAATTGATATTATCATATAATATTGTTGTTCCTTACAAATTACCATTACTATTGATTACAGAGTAACAATGCTGTGTATCTATAAATCGGTATTACTGTGTATTTATCTACGGTTTACTTCTAAACGTGATTGCTATTGATTTGGGATTGTTGTTCCATCGTGATCACAATTGTTGTTTCTTCATAACCATGATTTATATTGTTGTATCGAAACTCAGATTACTGTTCCTTTCAATATAGAAGTGCCATGTGTAATATTTGATCTGGTTTGTTGTGCATTTACATTTGATTCAGGTTGTTGTTCAATATTTCATTTCCTTTAGTTTGCTCTCCGGTTTCCGTTTATTATTTAAATTATTTCCGAAGTGAGGATTGTTGCTTAATTCCTGTAGATTATGATTACTGCTTCATAGGTTAAAGCTTTGATGCTCAAGCTTGTTAAATGGATTAGTTGTTGTTCCTTTTTCTGTTATTCGAATTATCATTGCTTTGATGTGCAGAACAATCTGAAACTGTAGTGAGCATTGGCATATGTTGTCCAGTTCCCAGGTTGATGATGTTTTCTTTGATTACCTTTCAATTACATCAGTTTACAAAGGGAAGAGCTATTATTACTGTGCCCTTGACTGATGAAGTACTACAGTTTCTTCATTCAATGATTTAGTTACAAACATTTCCAGTTCTTGCAATTACATTTAGAAGTTTGTTTTCAGTATTTAGTTACTTTTGCAGAAGCACTATACTACTAGCATTACTTTGACAAATGACTGCCTCAAACTAAGTACACTCTTTGAGATAACAAATTGTACCTGGATTGACAATTAATGTAGGGTAAATAGAGGTGAAAAGGACCCTTTTTACTGCTTGACATTTTGGCGACGTTACCAGGGAAGAGTGTAGCCATTTGTTTCTTTTTAAGAGTAGTGTGAGTACCTGCTAGGAGAGAATTGGGTTTTAAAATAGAAGGTAAGAACTTGCGTACAGAGCATGTAACAGCCCTGCTCCCCTGCCCGCTTTCCTGCAGATTTGTTGTTGTTTTTGGGTAGAAATCAACATTTGATTTGTGTGCATGACTAAGCAGAAAAAGCTTGAAAAGAATCCTAAACCACTACCCAAGCCTGTTAAAGCTAAGGGGCCAATGAACCTTGGCTGATCGAACTTTATAGACGAACTCCTTAAGAAAGCAGAATCTCAGCCTTCAGTAGGACCTAGAAAAGTTTCTTCTAGACAACCTACTAGTTCCCTTTAGGCCACAAGATCACCATCTATAGCCTTTGCTAAGGTGCATAGCCAAACGGAGGAGCAAGATTTTCAAGAAATTGAGAATTCTAGCCCAAAATCATTGCAAGAAGGGAACCTTAGCAGCGAAGGAAGAGGAGAAACAGGGGAAACTGAAGAACCAAGATCACCTCTTGGAGTAATTCAGCCATTAAGCAGCCCAGATAAGGGAAGTGCTGCAAAAATCATTCATAACGAAGTTTAAGAACCTCAAGAGTTGAAATCCTCCTAGACATTAGGAACTCTCATCATCCCAGACAAAGGAAGTGCTATTAAGGCTATTCCTGTTAAGGCCATCCCTGCTTCGTCTAGCCAACCTAAGAATACCCTCCTAGAAATCCTGGAAGGTTATTGGAACATATTTGACCAAATGGCCCAGAACCAGCCAAACACCCAAACCTCCACACTACAATATTCCATTGTAGATACTGTAGCCAATGCACCTATGAAAGCAATTCCTCTCCAACATATCCCTACATTTCATGGCCTAACATTGGAAGATCCAGATGCATTTTCGTTTGAATTCAATGTGTTGTTTAGAGGATATGACTATACCACTGACCCTCAAAAACTAAAATTATTTCCCTCTACATTAAAAGGAGCTGCTTTATGATGGTTTATGGGGTTGGGTGGAGGTGTTATAAATGATTGGGATTAGATGAAAGTTGATTTCCTAAAGAAATATCAAGATTATTGTAGATCTAGAGAATTAAAAGATGAAATATTTCAGATGGTAACTAGACCTAATGAAACCCTAGAAAAATATGTTGAACGTTTTTAGTATAATCTTCAAAGATCTCCTTATGCATCATTACCCTTACCTGATTATGTATTAAAAATAACATTAATTAAAGGTATGAAGGAACAATGGATTGAAACACTGAATATTATGGGAAAAGAAGACATCTATTAAGAAAATTTTCCTAACATCATTGATTTATGTATCAGGAGCTCACGAGGAAGTACAAGGCTAAGACTAGCAGAACATGACAGGTTTACAAGGGACAACAAGACCTCTGGAGAAGGAGTAACTTGCGTGGAAATTAGGAATTTATTAGAAAATTTCAAAACTAACATATTGGGGACCCTTACAATGCAGCTCGATATTAAGCAAGCCAAGTAGAAACAAGCAGAGGTAGAGCATAATTGGAAATCTTCTATCCCAGATGCAAAAAGAAACACAGCCACAAAGAGTGCCCATTAGATGCGGTTCAAGTTTGCGCCATTTGTACAAAAGACCACTCTACAGAAAGTTGTCCCTCACTTCCTGGTTTGAAAGCAGTATACAAAGAAGCAGAAGAAGAACCAGAACCAATGTACCTACTTAATCAATGTCGTCAATGGTAGCCACGACAATTAGGTATGTTCCTCGATGTAGCTTCTTCTTTCCAGCCTCCACAATATCATGCTCAACAATATAATACAATGTGGAAAAATAAACCGCCCTTCTCAAATTGGTCACTGATGAGCCCCAAAAATGGATAATTATATGGGCTCATTCAGCATCCTAATTCGACTTAATCCACCATTCTCATTAGTTTATTGCATTTTTTTTATTATATTTATGCTAATAGAGTGAATTGGGTTAGTCATTATGCCAACAAGTCTAATGGGTACTTTGTGCAGTGTTTTGGTCAATTTTGAGACAAAATCAAAGGTTTTAATGAGCACTTGGCAGTCAAATTCGTGGAAGAATAGGGGAGAGGATCTTTAGGAAGGTGTCCCCTTCATTTATGGGCCCTTACCTCGAATTCTCCACCATCAGCTCAGAGTTCAAGGGCCACCAAATCGATTATCACAAGGGAAGCCGAGCAAGTCAAGTAGGACTGCTGTTAACTGCAAGTTTTGGGCAACCGAGTCCCTAAAGTTTAGGAGGACTGTTGGGGTCCTCAATTTGTATAAATAAGAGGGCTTAGGGCCTCATTTGGGTTAGCCAGTAGTCAGTCACTTTGTAGGCAGAAGTTAGCTAGTTTGTAGTTCGGTTTTTAGTCATTTTTTTTGCAGTAGATTAGCTCTGCATTTCAGCACATTTTTGAGCTTTTCCTTTTGGACATTTTTTGGAATGTAACTATTCTTTTGATCAATAAAGATGAATCTAGCTTTGCACCATCTCTAATCTCTCTTAGGAGGCTGTAGCTCTTGGGGTTGGGCCCATCTCAAGTGCCCAATACCTCCTTTGTTTACTTTCATGTGTCTTTGCTGCATTCTTAGAATAAAATCTGTTATTTAGATTAAAATATTGCTTTGTTACTTAGGTCGTTTTGATGATTAAAGTAGCTTTTCATGTTCATATTTATTAGATAGGTTAACAACAAGGAAGATCTTCAGAGAAAGGCCATCAAGCACCTCTGATCTCACCTCTCCCTAAGTGGGATCGTGAGCTGGGACAAAGGTGACATTGCTGCCAACAAAAACATTGTCTTTGCTTACCCATGCAATTAGTAGTGTTAGATTTTTAGTTGTTGAACTTGATAGCAATTTTTGGTTGCATGCTTAGGTTTATGATTGCTTAGTTGCATAGTTATTTCACTTGATTTTGTTGCAATAGACTGTTGTTCCATTTCTTTGCTGTTATCTAGGTTAGAATAGGCTAACGTAGATAGGTCTTTGATTTTCCAAGTCCTTGTTTGTGTCATTTGAAAAACAATTTGTAGAGCACCTGTTAGCCTTCTTCATCTGCCCATACTCCATCCAACCTACCTGTTTCATCCTCCATTTCAGATCCTTGCCTTACTTTTGCCTCATTCCCTCACGTTGACCTACTTTCCATATGATTTTGTAGCATTGCCTTATTTCTCCTTGAACAAAACCAACCATCTACATCTTCTCTCAACTCCATCCACCAGTCCCTGGACAACCTCAAACCCTTACCCTACCTCCATACCCACTCCTTCATCTTTCTTCATCCATCCATCCTCCAAAATCCCATTTCTGAACATCCTGTAGAAAATCACAAAACATCCTGTAGAAATTCCTGAACATCCTGTAGAACCCCTGCAGACTTCCTGTAGAAGCTCACAAATGAGGTTTCTTGATAGCCAAACTCTATGAAAATCTCTGGAAGGGTGTTAGGGACCCCTTAGGCCCTCTCTGAACCTTCCCGACCTCTTCCAAGCATTTCCTCTCGCCGATCCACCTCTGCACAGTAAAAAACAGTGAAAGCACATGCATGATAATTTTGAAAACTTATTCAAAAATACAAAAAGATGTTTTCTTCAGATAGTGATAACTTAGACACCTGTATTTTACCTTTTCAGAAGTAATGGCATCTCTTTCAATAGCTTGCATCCTCTTTTTCGCATCAGTAGGGCTAGTTGGTAAAATTAGGGGTTGCGAGGGTTTGTGTTTTCTTTCAGCTTTTCAGTTTCTTTCCGCAAGTAGATTAGTTTCCTTTGAGTTAGCTTTCATCCATCAGTTAAAAAGCTTCTTCTCAGAGCTCATAGAAGTTGGCTCAAGCCCCTAGCGGACTTGTGCCAGCTGACCAAGTGACAGCTACGGCAAGAGCTGGTACTTGTGCATACAGCATCGTCGCTTCCAAGTTTTGTTAGAAAATTATATATTACGGAGCAATGGAACACATAAAATATTGTAGCAATATAAACACATAAAACACATAAAACAAGAGAGACACAGATATACATGGTTCACCCAGTTTGGGCTACGTCCACCCCGAACAGCCAGTCCTTCCTTTCTATTATCTAGCGAAATGAAGAGACACAACCTACAACAATTCCGCTGTAATATCCTCTGTTTTCTCTCACAGTCTCACCTCTCTATTTCTCGCTCACACACCGAATACACATCTATTACACAGCCTCAAATACAATGCCCTCATACAAAGAGAGGGGTTGCCTTCTAGGGCAAAAAACCCTAAACTAAACATAAGTTCTACAGTCAGATTATCCGCCTAATGAACGACCCAGATTGACTAGAAATTACTATACTTTTACAAGGCAAATTTACATCTATTTTTAGCTTCGGGGGTGCTGCCCCCGAGCCCCCACCGGGGGACCACTAGCCCTCGGACCCCCCAGCCGGGGGGGATCAGCCCCCCCAGACCCCCGTGGGGGGGACAAGTCCCCCCTGCACCACC
>APFE030487919.1:40848-71442 GCA_000404065.3 Pinus taeda
ACGAATGTCCATTGTACTCCATAGAAGTGTGTTTTGTCTGTGAAGAATACCATCCTACAGATCAGTGCCCTTCCTTGCCTGGAATCAAAGTTGCATATCAAAGGGCCAAAGAAGCCACTGAATCACTCTATTTCATGAACCAAAGGAGGCCACATGGACCCATACCTTACCAACAGGAACTGCAAGGGACATCCGAGACCTATTACGACCCCTATCAAGCCACTTTCATGCCTTCTTGGGGTCTCCCTGCTCATCCTTCTTGGTTCACACCTCCTCCTTGTTCCTTCACAGATCCATATTATGCTCCTCTAGTTGCTCATTCATTTCACTCTTATGCTCAGCCACAACCTTAGTGGAATGCACCTCATCAGGGGTAGAGGCCCCAGTACAACTCTCCTCCTGCTCCTTTGCCTCCACCACCTGCCCATCGACAACCCCATCCACATCCATCTCAAATATACACCCCCACTCAACTACCCATACCACCATTTCCAAACCCGCACATTGGAGTAGCTCAACCCAATTGCAATGCTGAGGCACAACATGTCCAAATGACTCCTCTTTAGCTCAATGATATTCACCATAGCTCAAGAAGAGTAGTGCAAGAAAGAGATTATATTGACAACATTGAAGGACCACATTCAGTAAAAGAAGATTCAAAAGAGGAGATCAAGAAACCATGGGCTGCACTTGATGAAGAGAAGACATTAGAATCAGAGATTGAGAGAGTTCCCTGATGGTTACCATCAAATCCTCCATGTACTCGAGACAAAGATCAACAAAAAGAGGAAGATGAGAAGGTCATGGTAGAAGGTGACATGAAGAATGATCCAGATCAGCAAAAGGACCAAGGATATCAGAGCTATATTGAGATATGGTTTCAGACGGTCACTAAGTTGCAGTAATACTCTCTTTTTCAGCTATGCCTAATCTCTCCAAAATCAAATCATTTTGTCTCTGAAGTCCAGATAGCTGTCAAAGCATGCATTTCAAGCCTCTACATCATTTTGTCTCTAATCTCAATGTGCACATGGCTCCATTGGAAGTATTCTTATACTTGAGAACGATTTTGTTTTTCAAATAGGGTAGGGTAAAAAAGAAAAAAAAAAAAAAAAAAAAAAAAAAAAAAAAAAAAAAAAAAATGAAAATGAGAAGAAAATAAAAATCTAAGGTGAAAACCTCCTCGGAGGCACCTCAGATTGGCTCATTGATTGAAAACCTCCATGAGGCGGTCAATGGGTTGGGAAAAAAAGAGAAAAGAAAAAAGAATAAGATCCTTGGGCGAAAACCTCCCTTGGAGGCGCCTAGGGCAGGCAATTAGGGTGAAAACCTCCATGAGGGGCTCTAGTTGTTTTCAAAAAAAAAGAGAAAAAAGAAGAAAAGAGAAAAAGAAAAAGTAAACCTAATTTCCATTGAATAATTGCAAGTTGCAAGAAGGACGTTGTAGGTCAGGAGGATCGCTCAAAACAAAGACAGAGGAAGTTCTGGGCTTTCTACAAGAAGCTACAGGTGTTTCTACAGGAAGTTCTGTATTTCTACAGGAAACATCCTGTAGAACCTTCAGGCGAGCCAAATTCGATTTTGGAAGGGAATCTAAAGTTTGGAATCTATTGGTTAGGCCTGCAAGCATCCATGTTTCCATTCCTCACCCTTTTCCATCATTTTTTCCACCTCATTGTGCTTCTTTTATGAAAATTGTGTTTTGTACGGGAAGTTCTGTGTCTTCTACAAGAAGCTTACAAAAAAGCCAAATTGATCTCTGAAGAGGACCCGAAGGCTGGGAATATGTCCATGAGACCTGCACACATCCATGTTTCCATCCCTCACCATTTTCCATCATTTTTTCCACCTCATTGTGCTTATTTTATGAAAACTATGTTTTCTACACGAAGTTCCTGTAGAAATTACAAGAAGTTAAAAATGGATTGCAAAAAGGTAGTTTGGCGAACATGATAGCTTCCTCAAGGGTTCAGAATTCCTCCTACAATTTTTAGACTCCTTCTCCATCATCTCTATGCCTGCATCACAGCCCAAGCTCAATTTTTCTTTCCATGCAAAAACTTGCAGAATGCTTTGAAGAAAAAAATACATAGAACAGAATTTGTTTTTTCCATAACTTGAGAACCATGCATCCATTTACAAAACCGTTTTACAGGGAGTTGTACAGGGATGATGGCAACATGCCCGAGCAGTTTCAGCCAATTCTGGTGCACGATTTCCAAGAAATCAACCTCCATCACCTTCAGCCATTTTTGCATTTTCTCCATATCCGTGCATCCGTTTCAAAACTTGTTTCATGGGGAGATGCATATGGGGGATAGTAACCTACCCAAGAAGTTTCAGCCGATTCCGATGAACGGTTTTCAAGAAATTGACCTCTGTAATCTTCAGCCATTTTCCGTTTTTCTCAAAATCCATGCATCCATTGACCACCATTTCGCTGTGGGAGGTGCATAATGATGATAGGAACATGCTCAGCAAGTTTCAAATCAATCCGGTCTATCGTTCGGGAGCACTGGCGAAAACAAGTTTCTGTCCTGTGAAAATTCAACATCAGCAGCTTGAGGGTGCAGATCTGAACGTGGAAATGAACTCCTGCAGCCTAGGTCTGGCCAGAGGATACCTGCACAAGAAAAATAACCACACATCAGACAACAAAAAGCTTATAACATAAAGGATCCAGGCATGCAGCAATGGAATATGAGCATGCAACAACAGAAACAAACCCAGCAGCACGTTGACTTGCAGGTATGTGTCTAAACCAGCTCCTCTATTTGCATCAATATGATTTGAAAGTGCATAATGAATGAAGTGGTGGGATTAAGCCGATAGTTCCTTCTCCAATTCTCTAGCACTTAGCTAGGAATCATGTAGCATACGTGTTAGACAACTCACGTGAAATTAAAAAAAAAATGGAGTGTTGGCCATTTAAACCTCAGCGTAATTGATGGAGTGATCACAGGTAGGAAACAGGATGTTTCGTGACAGTACTGCCGTCTGCATGGGCCAGTGCACATTTTTTCCACCTCACCACAAGTCACGCAGCAATTAAAGAACGCTCGGCTGAAACTCATGAACTGATGTTCATTTACACTTGCCACATCCTCAACTGAAGTTTGCACAAAATGATTAACTAGTCATCCTCCACCAGTTTCTCTACCTGTCTTCGAGATTTTACTACGTATCAGGCTCGCTCAGAGGTGCAGGGGCGCTCTACAGGAATCGCAGTTTCGTGCTACAGGAAGTCTTCTACAGGAAACGCAGAAAAAAACCATGCAGAAAGAAAACCTGGGATTTTCGGCGAATTTTAAGCTCCAAACGAGGTAGGATCAGGGAAACTTCGTTGTGCATGATTTGTTGGTGCAAAATGGTGAATTGAACATGGAATTAAATTAAAAAAATGAGAAGAAAAGTTTGCTTGCATATTTTCTGAGTTCTACATAGTTCTTTTTTTTCCCTCTGCATTCTAAGTCTGGCTTCTTCTTTTTCACCTTCTTCTGAAAAGAGAGATGCAACCATAGGAACTAAGCCTGTGTGAAAGAATGAATTTGCAAGACTGCCCACTTTCTAGAAGAAAAAAACTATGTTATTTGTTCTCTGATCTATCAAAAAAATTCATTTCTTTTCAAAAACTAAGAAGCAAATTCAGGTTGGAAAAGTTTGAAGAGAGGAAAAATTGGAAGTTGTTGTTGTGAAAAACACGAAAATTCCAGGAGCAATAACAAGTTTACAAGAGGGGCAATGAGCTGTCTTTTTAGAAGAAAACACAGGTTTTTGAAAAATTTCTAGCTTTAAGAGAAGAAGAAAACAAATAGTTTTATTTGTTGCATGTTTATGCAAAAGAAGCGATGCAATTCTAGGGAAGCATCAGGCCTGAAGAATGTGAAAAAAAAACCAATGATGAGGGAGCAAAAATCATTCAAGCAGAGGGCAAAATAAAGGAAGAACAGAGAAGAAAAAGACTACAGCAAAGAGAGGACAAGCTGCAGGCTAAGATTGAGGCGCTAACAAAACTGCTACAAGAAAAGGAGCACAGGCAATGGGAAGAAGTAGAGAGAAAAGCATGGTTTCATGACCGAGAAGAGGACATCACTTCAGAAGCTTGGCATGATAGGGAGGCCACCAAGGCCATCAAAGAGGAGGAGATAGATTAGTTACTAAGAGGATGAGCAACACTTTCAGTAGGGGGGTGATGATGAGCCCTAAAAGTGGATAATTATATGGGCTCATTCAGCCTCCTAATTCGACTTAATCCACCATTCTCATTAGTTTATTGCATGTTTTTTATTATATTTATGCTAATAGAGTGAATTGGGTTAGTCATTATGCCAAAAAGTCTAATGGGTACTTTGTGCAGTGTTTTGGTCAATTTTGAGACAAAATCAAAGGTTCTAATGAGCACTTGGTAGCCAAATTCGTGGAAGAACAAGGGAGAGGATTTTTAGGAAGGTGTCCCCTTCATTTATGGGCCCTTACCTCGAATTATCCACCATCAGCTCGAAGTTCAAGGGCCACCAAATCGATTATCACAAGGGCAGCCGAGCAAGTCAAGTAGGACTGCTGTTAACTGAAAGTTTTAGGCAGCCGAGTCCCTAAAGTTTAGGAGGACTGTTGGGGTCCTCAATTTGTATAAATAAGAGGGCTTAGGGCCTCATTTGGGTTAGCTAGTAGTTAGTCACTTTGTAGGCAGAAGTTAGCTAGTTTGTAGTTCGGTTTTTAGTCATTTTTTTTTGCAGTAGATGAGCTCTGCATTTCAGCACATTTTCGAGCTTTTCCTTTTGGACGGTTTTTGGAATGTAACTGTCCTTTTGATCAATAAAGATGAATCCAGCTTTGCACCAGCTCTAATCTCTCTTAGGAGGCTGTAGCTCTTGGGGTTGGGCCCATCTCAAGTGCCCAGTACCTCCTTTGTTTACTTTCATGTGTCTTTGCTGCATTCTTAGAATAAAATCTGTTATTTAGATTAAAATATTGCTTTGTTACTTAGGTCGTTTTGATGATTAAAGTAGCTTTTCATGTTCAGATTTATTTGATAGGTTAACAATAGGGAAGATCTTCAGAAAAAGGCCATCAAGCACCTCTGATCTCACCTCTCCCTCAGTGGGATCGTGAGCTGGGACAAAGGTGACATTGCTGCCAACAAAAACAGTGTCTTTGCTTACCCATGCAATTAGTAGTGTTAGATTTTTAGTTGTTGAACTTGATAGCAGTTTTTGGTTGTATGCTTAGGTTTATGACTGCTTAGTTGCATAGTTATTTCACCTTATTTTGTTGCAATAGGCCGTTGTTCCATTTCTTTGCTGTTATCTAGGTTAGAATAGGCTAACGTAGATAGGTCTTTGATTTTCCAAGTCCTTGTTTGTGTCGTTTGAAAAACAATTTGCAGAGCACCTGTTAGCCTTCTTCATCTGCCCATACTCCATCCAACCTACCTGTTTCATCCTCCATTTCAGATCCTTGCCTTACTTTTGCCTCATTCCCTCACGTTGACCTACTTTCCATATGATTGTGTAGCATTGCCTTATCTCTCCTTGAACAAAACCAACCTTCTGCATCTTCTCTCAACTCCATCCACCGGTCTCTGGACCACATCAAACCCTTATCCTACCTCCATACCCACTCCTTTATCTTTCTTCATCCATCCATCCTCCAAAATCCCATTTCTGAACATCCTGTAGAAAATCACAGAACATCCTGTAGAAATTCCTGAACATCCTGTAGAACCCCTGCAGACTTCCTATAGAAGCTCACAAATGAGGTTGCTTGATAGCCAAACTCTATGAAACTCTCTGGAAGGGTGTTAGGGACCCCTTAGGCCCTCTCTGAACCTTCCCGACCTCTTCCAAGCATTTCCTCTCGCCGATCCACCTCTGCATAGTAAAAAACAGTGAAAGCACATGCATGATAATTTTGACAGCTTATTCAAAAATACAAAAAGATGTTTTCTTCAGATAGTGATAACTTAGACACCTGTATTTTACATTTTCAGAAGTAATGGCATCTCTTTCAGTAGCTTGCATCCTCTTTTTCGCATCAGTAGGGCTAGCTGGTAAAATTAGGGTTTGCGAGGGTTTGTGTTTTCTTTCATCTTTTCAGTTTCTTTCCGCAAGTAGATTAACTTCCTTTGAGTTAGCTTTCATCCATCAGTTAAAAAGCTTCTTCTCAGAGCTCATAGAAGTTGGCTCAAGCCCCTAGCGGACTTGTGCCAGCTAACCAAGTGACAGCTGGGGCAAGAGCTAGTACTTGTGCATACAACACCGTCGCTTGCAAGTTTGTTACGAACTACCGGGTTGATAAAATTAAAGAAGGGAGTCCCAGGAGTTGCTGCAATACTGGGGCCCACCAGTCACAACATCCATTTCCTTCATCATCACCATGGCCAAATCAAGCAAGCCAATCTAATTGGCCAAACTTTCCCTATGCCCCACCATATTGGCAAAACAATGTGTATCCAGCACAATGGTCTCCCCCCACATCGCAGAGTCAAGCCTGGTAGACAAACTGACAAAGACCGATGAATCAGCTAGTAGGAACCATTCTGCTTCCTCAACCTACTGCCAGCATTGCAAAAAAAACCCCAGTCCAACTTAAGACAGCAACTCCCAGCCCAACCCAACCCGAACCCAAATAATAGACCGGTCCAATCTGTTCAAATAATTGAAACACCAGAGCTAGAAATCGATCTAAGGGAGTGTAATGACCTTCAATTAAGATTTGGGCACATTGTAGAGACTGAGGGAGATAAAAATGTTCAAGTTGAAAATCTGTTACCCGTAGAACAACCATTACAAGAAGAAGATGTGGCTAGAAAGCAGACTCATGACCAAGCAACCACATCTTATCCCCCATTCCCAAAATGATTAATTATACCACGACCTATGGAACATCCTGACTTTGACATTCTGGGAGAAATTAAAAACCTATACATAAAAATCCCGCTACTCCAAGCCATCCAAGACATCCCAATATATGCAAAGACCATCAAAAAGCTATGTATAAAAAAACCGAGGAGAATAACAAATAATCCAACAGTCCAAGTAGTTGGCACCTTATCTGACCTGTTATTGGGAAAAGAAGCACCTGTCAAATATGAAGACCCAGGAAATCCAATAGTTATAATACAAATCAATGGACAAACCTTTTCAAATGCCTTAGTTGATCTAGGGGCTGCAATTAATATCTTAACATCTACCACTTGTCAAAATCTGGGAATTACATCAGTAGAACCAACATCCACTTTTTTAGAACTAGATGACTGATCAATGGTTAGGCCAGAAGGCGCACTACATGATGTCATGGTATCCGTTGATTCTTGGGAATATCCTACCGACTTTCTAATAATAAACCCCAAAAACTGACTTGATGGACACCCATTAATTTTAGGCAAACCTTGGCTTGCAACCGTTGATGCTTACATTGGCTGCTGACAAGGCAGTATGACCATAACTAGAAGGACTAATATCACGAATCTAGCTTTATACCCTCTAGCCCAGCCAAGTGTCACAATAATAAAAACTAACAAACATCCTGTATCATACCTTACCGAAAATATTAGATCCCCATTAACTATAGAAGATGCCCTCAATTTCAAAGATTAAATAGAGGATGATGTTATTAACAACTTTATTAATCAAGCTGAATCTAGATCCCACATACAATGTCACATGATAGAGGCATAATTTGATAATGAATTGGAAGAAGATCCTCTCAAAGACACTCATGATCAAACAATACCTACTACCTCTGTTTCAAATAGCAAAACTGTGGAAATTGAGCCAGGAAAAACTTTAAACATTAATAGTAACCTGACTCCTGAAGAAGACGAAAAGCTGATCCATCTACTGAGAAAATACAAGGAAGCATTTGCATGGGATTATCCGAACATGAAGGGAATCGATCCCAAGTTATGTGCACACCACATTTACACAGAAAAGGATGCAAGACCTGTTCGCCAACCCCAAAGGAGACTTAACCCTCATCTAAAAGACATTGTGAAAGCTGAACTACAAAAACTTTTAGATGTAAACTTTATTTATCCCATCTCTGATAGCAAATGGGTATCTCCACTTGTAGTGGTGCCAAAGAATAATGGGAAGTGGAGGATTTGTGTAGATTACAGAGAATTAAATAAAGCAACACAGAAATACCACTTCCCCTTCCATTCATTAACTAGGTATTAGATACATTAGCAGGAAAGAAATTCTTTTCTTTCTTGGATGGATTCAGTGGATAGAATTAGATTCAGATTGCCCTTGAAGACCAAGACAAACTACCTTTACCTGTCCTTGGGGAACGTTTGCCTACAGAGTTTTACCTTTTGGCCTATGCAATGCTCCTACCACATTTCAAAGGGCTATCCTCAACATCTTTTCAAATTTAATAAATGAAGGGTTCGAAGTATACATGGATGATTTCACACCATACAGAGATGATTTTGACCCAGCACTAGACACATTGGAAAAGGTGCTGCAACGATGTATTGTTACCAGGCTCTGCCTAAGCCATGAAAAATGCTATATGATGATGACTGAAGGACTCATCCTAGGTCATTATATCTCAACAGCTGGAATACAGGTAGATCCGTCCAAAATTTGAATAATTTTGTTAATACCTACTCCCACCACACAAACAAAGGTACATAGTTTTCTTGGATTTTCTGGTTATTATAAAATATTTATAGAACATTTTTCTCACATTGCTGCACCTCTATATGCACTGACAAGGAATATTGACTTTGCTTGGACAGATAAATGTGACAGTGCTTTTGAGGATCTGAGAAAGCTTGTGTCAACAACCCCAGTACTCAGAGGTCCAAATTGCGACCTACCATTATCAGATGCTTCAGATACAACTATTGGAGTAGTCCTTAGGCAGGAAGAAGACAAAAAACCATATGCAATTTATTATATTAACAAGAATTTGTCTCCTGCTGAGTTGAACTATACTGTTACTGAAAAAGAATTTTTAGCTCTAATACATGCTTTAAATAATTTAGGCATTACATTACTGGATATATTATTGTTTTATATACAGATCACTCTGCCATAAAATATTTAGCAAATAAACCAATCACAAATGGTAAAGTAACAAGATGGCTGATTTTATTAGAGGAATTTGACATCACCATAAAATACCGACCTGGAAAATAAAATCCTGTAGCTAACTTTCTTTCACGAATGCCAAAGCTAGTGGACACAGCAGCAGTCAAAGATCAATTTCCAGATGAACATTTGTTCATTGTCACTGTTAAAACACCTTGGTATGCTGATGTTGTGAACTATTTAGCAGTAGGAAAATTACCAAAACATCTGACCCCCAATGAACGAAAGCAGATTGTCCATTGTAGTACCCAATTTTCTTGGATTGGGGGTTACTTATTTCATATAGGGATAGATATGCACATCAGGAGATGTGTCCGTGAAGATGAAATTTTTGACATTCTAAAAGCCTGTCACGACGGACCATGTGGTGGACATTTCGCAGATCGAAGAACTGGCCACAAAGTTCTGCAAACACAGTATTATTGGCCCACAATCTTCAAAGATGCAAAGAAATTTTTTCAATCTTGTGACAGTTGTCAAAGAGCAGGACGCCCTGGACAGTTCGACGAAATTCCCCTGAACCCACAGCTAGTCATTGAACCATTCGAACGATGGGCACTCAATTTTGTTGGTCCAATCACTCCATCATCAAACCAAAAAACATCTATTTTGGTATGTTTTGCTATTCCTTTCCGAAGGAACAACACTTCTGCATTTTTGTTGTTCATTTCCGAAGGAACAACACTTTTGTTTTCTGTTGTTCCTTTCCAAAGGAACAACACTTTCGTTTTCTGCTGTTCCTTTCCAAAGGAACAACACTTTCATTTTCTGTTGTTCCTTTCTGAAGGAACAACACTTTTGTTTTCTACTGTTCCTTTCCGAAGGAACAACACTTTCATTTTCTATTGTTCCTTTCCGAAGGAACAACACTTTCATTTTCTGTTGTTCCTTTCCGAAGGAACAACACTTTCATTTTCTGTTGTTCCTTTATGAAGGAACAACACTTTCATTTTCTACTGTTCCTTTCCTAAGGAGCAACACTTTCATTTTCTGCTGTTCCTTTTCGAAAGAAAAACACCTTAATTTTTCTATTGTTCCTTTCCGAAGGAACAACATTTTTTCATTTTTTTGTTTGCGCTTGTTTTTTTTGCTATTCCAATTAAGGGACAACTGTTGTTCCTCTCAATGAAAAACAATTTCGAGTATATTTTTCCTTTTGCTTGCAATTTTGTGTACAGTAGTTGTTCTATATTTTTAGAGTGCATTTTCTTCTTTGTGTGTTTTACCATTTAGACCATTTTTTAGATTCATTGTCATTTAAAGCACAGCTATACATTTATGCAATGAATACAAAAACTAGAGGATACTGAAATCAACAAATTACATAAAAATCGTTATCTTTAGAAGAAAGTGCTTTGAATTGATAAAAGAAAAGAGGAAATGACACAACTATTGATCACCTTGCTATCATTATTCTACTAATATAAATATGATTGATTATTTTTATCATGATGGGTCTTTCTAAATCCCCATAATTCTCTTTGATCATTATTATTGAATAAGAATAAGGGCATATTTTTCTCTATTGAGATGTTAAATACTTCTTCCACCATCCCCACTCTTAACGAGTGTTCAACCACCCTCTATATATAAATAGGAAAAGTGTTATATAAAAGAAAAAAAAGAATAAAAAGAAAAATGTTTATATGATTGCTAACATGATTTGTCAGATGAAGGATAGGGGGTCTCATCAAGAGCCAGCCTACCATGATCATAAGGAAGAAAGCGAAGTGGCATTCCCACTATGGCCACCACACCAGGGATATGATCCAAGAGGCACATTAGAAAAAATAAAGAGTCCTTAGAACAAAAGGTCTCATCACGAGCCGGCCTACCCACCTTTCACTTCTTCCTAGTGAATGGCATTATGATTCATCTAGTTACCAAGCCAGCATAATGGCCTCAATTTTGACACTGCACAACACTTTCCTAGGCATACACAAAGGATTATGGTTACAAGGGTGAAATAAACAACTTTGTCAAGGTTATGGACACCTGTGGGCAACAGAGCTCTATTGATGGTATTGAAGTCCTATTTCTTATACACCAATAACAATTATAAACCCCTTCTTCTTATATCTTTATAAATTATTCAAATGAGACTATGTATATAGCCCTTACGAACCTTTGATACATGAAAATCAATTACAAATAAATTATGATGGTAAAAGTTGATAATGATCGCATATGATCTTTTATGCACATCAGTTGTACTATCCTCTAATTCTCGCATCATATCACGACATTTCCTTATTTATTAAGAGATTCTATTATACACCTCGATTTCGGTAATCCTCTCATCGTTGTAAACATGGAATTTTTGCATACGTTGTTCCTTTATGACTCTATACTATGGTAGTTCAGCATGTTGCTTCTTCATTTGACGACCGAGGTCGGCCTATCACATTGCAGGGGGGGCGAAGGTGACCAGGTGATCCCCATAATTCGCTGGCATACATTTCAACTTATCATTCGGAGAATTAATGACTCAGGAATAGCAAAGCTTAATGGTATTTTGTTTCCCAATATGCATGGCTTGCTATTTCGAAGCTATTTCCATGTTTTGCTCTACAAAAATTAGCAATAAGTTCGAAATTCTAACAGCTTGCTATTTCGTCATCTTCTCTGTGTTTGCTAACAGTGAGCTGAAAATTTGAACAACCTGTTGTTCCATTGTCATCTCTGTGTTTTTTACAGTGTGCTAAGTATGGAGGAAAGATCAATTCGCAGTGAACCACAGGTGTTGATGGTCTCCGATGCTGCACGAGAGATCCTAGCAAGGGCAGGATGGATAGTTTATCTTAACCGTCTACGACAATCCAACGAGACGGTGGCAATTGAGTCTTTATAGAACTTGCAAGAACATAATTCCATGGTGAGAGGGAGACAGATAGTAGTCACTAACGATATAATTGTAGAGGTTTTGGGACTGCCAGCCACTGGAATTGTGTGGACTTTGAAAAAGGTGAGACTGCGAGACACCATGAAAATCTTCCTGGATGAAAGGCAGAACCTGACTGTAAAAGGAGAGGGAGTTTTACTGGCAACCTTGGGAGAGCCGTGGGAAGAATTGGCAAGAATTATTCAAAGCTACATCACTTGTGACGGCAAGAAAGACGTGTTAAGACCATGACATCTTAAACTTCTAGCTGTGTTAAAGCACAAGTGCATTGTGAATTTGCCTGTGTTTTTAAATTCTTTATTACATGATGTTGCCCGAAGCATGAAGAAATCTCACCATTTAGAGTTAGTCGTAAGCCACCATGGGTTAATACGACTGATAGTCAGCCACAGCCTTACCCAACAATAGAGTAGTTGGGAAGAACTGATTTTAACGATAGACAGAGAACTGGCTTTGCCAACCCCAAAACGAAAACATGTTGCCTGTACATTGAGTAGACCTCTGAAACGAAGGAAATCTATCAGAATGGCAAGGATCAGGGGAATGCTGAGAAATCGCCAAGAATACAGTAGTCAACTTGTGGAGATACACGATTCAAGAGACGAAGAACCCACACAATTGGAAGGTGGGGAGAATGAAAAACAATTGGAGGAAAATGATGAAGGATAACCGGAGGAAGAGACTGAGTAATTCAGTTAGGAGGAAGAGGAAGCAAAGCAACGCAGTGAAATTCCACTACAAAACCCGTTACAAGAAAGTGAATTGGCCCAAATTCTGGCCAATATGGGTGAATATGTCGAAGCTCATAGCCCACTTAACCCCCACACTGAAGAAGGACCGCAGGAGCACTGTTCATGAAAAAAGTGCACCCAAATAATTGTGTGACGAAGAGGAAGGAGAAGAGGATCACTCTGCTCATGATGAGAATGTATCTGGAACAAATAGTGATGAGAATGAAGAAGAGGAACAATCTGTTCCTAGTCAGAATACACCAGAATAATTTCTCGATGAAGAAAGGGTAGAAGAAGAGGTTACCCAAGAAGAAGCAGAGCAAGCTAGGGTTTCTACCCCTAAACAACCTGGTCAGCATAGCACTGAAGAAGCACCCCGAGAATAAAATAAGGAAATTGGCCAAGACGAAGGCACAACACTTGAGGTACAAAGTCCATGCCCTAGTAAACGAACAATTGTTCCTTCCAAGAAAATAGAGGAAATTAAAATATTGCGAAAGGAACAACAGAGACTGCTTAACGTGATTAAGCAACTTCGACAATAGATAAGGGTTTTGAAAATGGGGAAGAAGTCAAAAGGAACCTCTGTGGTAAAGAATGCAACCGCTCAGACAAAACCCCTTAAGAAAAAGATCAAGAGGACTCAAGTCCAAATTGCTATTAAAAATCGAAAGGAACAACATCTGGCTGTTGCCCATGTCGAAGTACAAACAGATAACGTATCGGCCTGTGACAAGGAAATTTAGACAAAGGCACCATCCTCTAAGGAAACTCGGACCATAAAAATGAGACATCGTGATAAGAAGATCCAAGTAGATCTCCCGCCTACAACTATTATGTTGGATAGCAACCCGAGGACAGTAACTCTGCAGAAAGATTTGGCACAAGCCCAACAAACAATAAAGGAACTTACAGAGCAGATTGTCCCTCGAGAAAAATATGAGAAATTACGACAACAGCTGAGGAACGTTAACATATTTGAAATCTAGGCCTTTGAAGGATGGAGAAAGGCAGAAGAAAGATTAAAAAAGGTAACTCATAGACTAGACATAGTCATCAAACAAATGGATACCTTATTCTCTCTGTATACTAACGTTCTAGCGTGTAGGGCACCTGCTAGGAACTATGCTTTATTTTTAATGGAAAGATATTTACAATTGAAAATTAAAGCTGTCAAAGCAGGGGTACCTATAGAGATAAACGCCATTGATGACTTCATAAATTGTTGTAAGCATTACGGAGTGAAAGTTCAGCGACTGTTATGTGAATTCTATTTGCAAAATCTTGTATTAGATGGAGAAATAGATCAAAACCCTAGCCCTTTTGTGGGTATGTCCAACTGCAGGCATTCATTTCTTTTGGTGTTAATCAAATAAACTGGCTTAAAGCTTACAATGTATTTCAAAGACAGGAGAATGGATTAGACTCATGGGTGAGAGGTGAACCTAGAGACCCACAACAATTATGGAATAAACATAGGAGCCTAATGAGAACTTGGGGAGTGATCGAGGCATTAGGACCTATCCACACAGCAGTCATACGGCAAGGGGTAGAATACTTCTTTACTATCAAAGACCTTGCCATAGCAGCAACCAAATTTCAATACCAAAATTCTAATCCTAACATCCAAAACCGAGAACCATTCAATTATGAGAACTTTAAGCTAGCTGCTAACTGCTTAGGTATCTACGGTGACCTCATTTTGAGAGAAGGCTCGTCTTGGTTAGGCTGTAGGTTCAGAAGTCCAATTTTTTGGCACCTTGCACCAGGATATCAAGCCTTATATGAAATGCCTGAAGGTTAGACAGGACCTTTCTTTGAATTCCTAGCTAGCAATCATGGTTGTAGACCAGCTCATGAGATCCCTTCTCCAGCCTATTCCCTAACTACCTTGCATGTCAATTACAATTTTTTCATGAGGGCATGAAAAAGGGTAAGTAAGGGGGTGTGTTGAGCACTAGAGAAGGTATGTAATTACCACTTATTTTGTCATCTTTTCCTTAAATTCATAACTTCTTTATATTATGAAATAAGTATATGGTGAAAGATTATGATAAAGTCTAGAAGATTTGTGTGCAATGTAAAATGACTAATAATTACCCTTTTCCTATGCAGAAAAAGGAGAAAACGAAAGATCGCCATTCCAAAGGAAAAGACAAGACAAAGTTAACTGTTGTCCCTTTGACAGGGAACCACATCCAAACGAGGCAATCCAAATTGGAGCGTATAAGCCAGGATAAGGAAGAGGAGATACCAATTCAGTGTAAGAGAACAAGAAGATAACTGAGAAATAACAATATGGTGAATCCCTCAGGATCCTTTGATCATGAGGGATCGCTACCTTAACGATTCCTTGTATCGTTGATATCTCTGTTCGGCTGCGATAAGAAGGGGCAGCATTGCTAGCCCAAAGGATGAACTATTTTGGTTTTTACAAAATTCACTATTGTAATTGAAACTTTGATCATCGACTCTCTCTAAAAGAGCGATTACTGTAACTTTGTTTTGATGCTTAATATATAAACTTTGTTGATGTTCCGTCTTTGATTCTGGAGTAATCTTAAGCAGTGCATCCCTAGAGGCTAAGGGCCCGACCCTGGTGGATCACTTGCTCCTGTACCAATATTTTCCGATTCGTGTGTGGTTTGATTTCTCTTATTTGCTTGGTTCAGTAATTTGATATCCCTTATTATTTCACATATTGGTTCTGTTATATTTCATTTCTATTTGAACAAGTAATGTTATTCTCTGCAATAGGAATTTTATGCTATTCATTCTAAATTTATATCACATCGATGTTTCTTTAACAAACTGATAATATCATATAACATTGCTATTCATTACATATTACCATTACTGTTGATTACAGAGTAACAGTGCTGTGTATCTATAAATCGGTATTACTGTGTATTTATCTACGGTTTACTTCTAAACGTGATTGCTGTTCATTTGGGATTGTTGTTCCACCATGATCACAATTGTTGTTTCTTCATAACCATGATTTATACCATTGTATTGAAACTCAGATTACTGTTCCTTTCAATATAGAAGTGCCGTGTGTAATATTTGATCTGGTTTGTTGTGCATTTACATTTGATTCAAGTTTTTGTTCAATATTTCATTTCCTTTAGTTTGCTGTCCCGTTTCCGTTTACTGTTTAAATTATTTCCGAAGTGAGGATTGTTGCTTAATTCCTGTAGATTACGGTTACTGCTTCATAGGTTAAAGCTTTGCTGCTCAAGCTTGTTAAATGGATTAGTTGTTGTTCCTTTTTCTATTATTCGAATTATCATTGCTTTGGTGTGCAGAACGATCTGAAATTGTAGTGAACATTGGCATATGTTGTCTAGTTCCCAAGTTGATGATCTTTTCTTTGATTACCTTTCAATTACATCAGTTTACAAAATGAAGAGTTATTATTACTGTGCCCTTGATTGATGAAGTACTGTAGTTTCTTCATTGAATCATTTAGTTACAAACATTTCCAGTTCTTGCAATTACATTTAGAAGTTTGTTTTCAGTATTTAGTTACTTTTGTAGAAGCACTATACTACTAGCATTACTTTGACAAATGACCGCCTCAAACTGAGTACACTCTTTGAGATAACAAATCGTACCTGGATTGATAATTAATGTAGGGTAAATAGAGGTGAAAAAGACCCTTTTTACTGCTCGACACCAACTAGGGTGATATCAAATACCGCCAAAGATGGAAATAATGGATAGTGTGAGAATAAATCCCACCGAAGCTCCCTGCATAAAACCCTCAAGCTGGTAGGATGGACATCTTTGATACCACTGTAAGATCCCAAACTGATAAATTTTCAATAGATTTGGCACACTTGAGTGTTCGAATTAAAAATTCTTGCAATAAAAATCACTGAACAGAAGGGGATCTAAAGGGGATCTGAAAATGCAGCATTTTTTGTTTACAATATTAAGTGAAGAAAATAGTACATGCCCATACAATTACATCGGAGACCCTGCAATGGCATGAACGACTACTCATCAAATAAAAAATGACATTGAAGCACAAATGTGGACCCTGGATGGATCCACTAGACAAATCACACACACGAGGTTTTCGTGCTTAGGATCAAACTGGAGCTGGCCACACCAAGTTCTTGAGAAAAACAAAATAAGATATATAAACTCAAGATGCCCCAAATTCCTAGCTCCTAGTCCCTTTTATAGGCTTTATGGACACTCTAGAAACCTTATTTTACTACTTTCCCTCGAAAAATGAAGGCAATTACCAGGAAAATACCATGGTAAATACCATGGGTAGATTCTGTCCTTTTTTACCATATCAAGAAAAGGGAGCAATATTACATCTTTATGCCCCTGAAAACACTCTTAAGCATGACACATGTAGATTTGGGAAAACAGATTGTTCTATAAATCCTCTGTAGAGCATATCATTTTTCGTTTCAATTATTCCCAAGAATTTTTTTTGGTCCCAAACTTCTAGTTGATTTCCTCCTTTAAACCTCATTTGGTATCATCAAGCATCCTTCCCATCACCTCCATTTATATTTTCGAATTGGGAATGGTTGAATGCTCCACCTCCACTGCTGCTAATTCCAACCACGATGTGCTTATTATTCATCATGGTCCGGACATAATGAAAACGTTTGCAAGCCATATGTACCAGCTGTTAAAAATAGCAATCCTAATTTAATTTGTCCTTGAATTAAATTGGGCATTAAGTCAAAATTCTATTTTCATAGCAACTTGTAACAGTTAACTAAGTAGGCTCAGTAATTTTGAGTTGGAAGTCTATCTAGAGTCATGCAGAGTAATTCCTAAATTTTAGGGGTCCAGGTTGAGTTCTTTTGAGTTGTAATTAATTAATTCAGTCTAACTAAGTTAAAGTCAGTTAAACTAGTTCCAACTATTGGAGGAACTAGTAGGAGGTCTAGTAGTGGGGAGCAACTTCAGTGCTCAGCGAATTAACTGACAATTCACTCATAAATAACTCATGCATGTCAATTCTGAGAAAGACCGAGTTGAGATTAGAGTTTAGGGGCAATGTACTATCAGTTGTATAATTTTCCGAGTTGTATAGATGGTGAATCTAATCAATAGAAGGTGTATGATGGATTGTGTAGTTGTGGTGAGGGATTTTCCTAATTAAATATGGGCTAATTAACTTAGGGATTGTGCAAGGAAGTAGGGCCTTGGCAGGCAACAAATTTGGCTAAGTATTGGCTTGAGTTGGTTTGTGAAGAAGCGAGATAGATTGTACTTGTGCAGAGATTGTTCGGGTTGAACAAGAATTGTATTTTCTTCTCAAATCTTCTGGTTAATGCAATATAGATGGTCGGGGTTTTGAGCATTTGCTTTTCCCAGAAAAATTATTTTGTTATGTGCGATTGAAATTATTCCTTTTCTACTTAGTGTTTTCATCTATCAATTTTTGTTTCCATTGATGAGTAGAGTAGATTCAAGTCTTTTGTTATACATATTACATAAGTAGTTTGAATCTACAAGTAAAAAATCTACATGGTATCAGAGCTTAATTAACTTTAGAAGAGGAGAATATGAGTTTGTTGTGTAGGTGAAATCGAATTTGTAGTTTCATACTTCAAATTCAGCAGGATGTCATTCTATGGTTTGAAACTTGAGTATGCCTTGGAGGGAAACTCAAATTACATATCTTGGAAGGATAGGATGGAGCCAGTGTTGGAAGACAACGGTCGTATGCAATTCATAGATAATGATATTCCTAAGCCTCCAACAACTAATGCACATGATATGGAAGAATGGAGAAAGTGTGTGGCAAAGGCGAGAAGAATTATCCTATAATAAGTTCGAGATCATATTGTCTCAGATCTCCGTGGCAAGGAAACTCCATATTCTATGTGGAAGGCCTTGACGGGCCTGTTTCAAAACAACAGTGACCACAGGAAGATGGCACTGAAAGACAAACTTAGAAAGATCAAGATGGAGAAGGGAGACTCAATTCTGCAGTACTTGACCAAGTTCACCCAAAGTCAGGATGAGCTTGTAAGTGTCAGAGTTACTGTTGTAGAAGACAATCTGGTGATCCGAGCACTTATAGGACTCCCCAAGAGTTGGCACAACTACTAGGACTCAGTTAATGGGAGGAATAAGCTACCAGAGTGGGAATGATTGTGGTCCAACTTGGTACAAGAAGAGATTCAACGAACACTAGAGATGGCTCCTCATCTAAGCATGATGATGAGGAGAATTGTGCTTTATATGGTAAGGCAAAGAAAGGGAAGGGAAATTCATCCCATTCCAAATCAAATTCTTGTCAGGCTGGAAAGAAGAAGGACATGTCAAAAGTCAAATTATTTCACTACCACAAGTTGGGACACTATGCCATAAAGTGTCCACAAAAGGAGGCTAGTAAGACGCCCTCAGGAGGAGAGGAAGGTGAAGCTCTTGCTTCACATTTCGAATTGGATTTCACCCTCATCACTTGCATGGTGACATCGGTGATGGGTAGTGTGTAGTACCTAGATAGTGGGGCCTCATTCTACATGACTGGAAACAAGGAGTTCTTCAGTGAATTGGAGGAGAAGGACCTCTAGATGCACATCGATATGGGAGATGATGGGAGGTATAACATGCCTAATATCGGTAATGTTACTTTTCTTAGGGGGTATGCTTATGCCCTCACATTGAAAGATGTAATGTATGTTCTAAGTTTGAAGAAGAATTTGGTTTATGTTTCCATGTTGGAGGATTGAGGCTATGATGTGACATTTAGTAAGGGAAAGGCTTTCCTTCGTCGCATATCCTCGGGATAGGTGAAGCGGATTGGGGTTCGGGTGAAGAACCTCTACAAGTTGGATGTAGAAGGCTGTGTTGCTTTGAGCACTAAAGAAGAGAAGGTGCAGAGCCAAGACATTGGTGAGTTGTGGCATAGGAGATTGGCTCACTTGCACCACAAAGCTTTGAAGATCATGCAATAAATTTCTATAAGACTTCCCAAGGGTACACTAGAGCAGAGAGACACATGCAAAGGTTGTACATTGGGGAAGTAAACCAAAGCTTCCTTTCATGACAAAGATAGTCGAGCACAAGAGATCCATGATCGCGTTCACTCAGATGTGTGTGGACCATTATCGAAAACATCCATGGCCAAGCATAGGTATTATGTAATATTTGTTGATGATTTTTCTCATGCCAAATCTAGATCAAACTTTACTCCACTCTGGTATCTTAATATTAATTCCATCGCGGGACAAAGATGTTCTCATCAGGCCAGGAGTTGAATATTTGTCAATATATAACCTGATTTGCCTTACTCCACAACATTCACTTGATATTTTCTATTTGCATTCATTCAAACAGCCATATCCACCCCTAGAATTTGAATCTTTGGAAATGAAGTTTGTAAAATTTGTGATGGGTTGCCTTTATCTTTAAAGGTGTTTGGGGAACTTATTCATTAGAAAAAGGCACCCTACTGGGAAGACAAGTTGAGTAAACTTGGATGCATTCTAACCCATGAATACAAAGACTTCAAATCAGTTATGATGCTCTAGATAAGGATGAAAAATATTTATTCTTAGATATTGCATGTTTTTTCAATGAAGAAGACAAGGATATTGTGATAAGAATATGGGGAAAGGTGATATTTGTAGCTTTAAAAATCTACAAGATAAATGTTTAGTAGAGGTGGATCCTAAAAAAATATGATAATGCATGATCACCTTAGAGACTTGGGAAGAGAGCTTGCCAAATATTCAAAATTGTCGTGTCATCTGTGGCATTGGATAGAAGAGGACCATAGTGATTTATTACAACAATCATTGGAAAGTGTTAAATAATTCGATTTGGTTAATTCTTCAATCAATTGTTGTTTTTAAAATTCTTCCATCATTTTGCAAAAAGAATGGGTAATATATGTCATGTTTCCAGAATCGAAAACCATCCAAGGATGTAGACTAGTTTATTGACTACACTTTGGAAAGGTTTCTAGATTCATTTTGTGAATTAGTTCAACTCCAATGGAGTATTCTAATAGGTCAATGAAACACCCTTCGTGCTTCACACCCGCTCATCGCTGGCGAGACCACTCCGATAGACTCATATACCCCGTTAATGCCCATGGGCACCATCTCCTCGACAGAGTTTTCTTTGTCTCCGTTGATGTATGCACTCTTTGTATATGACTCCATTCTGTCTCCAACAACTATATTGACGTCATTGTCTCCAGTGTTCTGTTTGCACCCTCCCTGACTATGACATGACATCTCACCTACTGCACAAAGCCAAACCCAGAAACAAATTAATGGGGGATTTTGGAATCAATTGGTGAGTCTTTCCCGCATTTATTTTTTGAATTCAATATATAAAACACCCTTGTATTCATTCCCTATTCATTTTGAATAAATTCCATCGATGATTCGACAGGCCTCTTGCTGCATCTAATAGGTTCCAACAAATGTGTGGCAATTGGACAACTTATTTATTCCTCTGCAAATGTCTCGCAATTGGACATGCCTCTCACTTTGTATGATAGGGTCATGCAAATGTATCGCAATTGGACATGCCTCTCGCTATGTTTGATAGGTTCCTGCAATTGTCTCACAATTGGAAAATTGATTTCTTCCTCTGCAAATGTATCACCATTGGACATGCCTCTTGCTGTGTCTTATTTCTTCCTGCAAATGTCTCATAGGAACAAATGTATGGATACCTACAAATAGAAATGTGGCACTCATCTCAGTAGAGGAGGAACCCCTTTCAAAAGAAGACAAATGTAGAATCGAAATGAAGGGTTCAAAAGTGCACTTATGTTTGAAGTAGAGGTGCGTACTCCCTTGTTGATGTTTGAATTTATCTATGTCACCATGAGGGAAGGATACGTGAAATAGACGACTCATATAAGGAGTTGAAAATTCAGTTGGTTTACTGTCGTGTTTCCTTAACTCACGAGGTTTCAAAATCCTCCCTCCATTCCATCCTTGCTCCATTAATTCACCAACTTGTGGTAGGTTTAATGTCGTGTCCAAGGAAGATGTTGCAGACGAGAGACCGAACTACAAACGGTAATGGTAACAATGAGGATAGAGACGAAGTTGTTGACGGGATAAATGTTTGTTAACAAGATGGGGCCCATAGGTTGGTATATGGGTGGAGAGTGTGTCAAAGCAGCTCGTTGGTGATGATTTGACGTGTAACTCGAGGGGTGAAACATCGACTCATTAGACTACTCCTAGATTTCGACTATGAATATAACGCCATTTTTCTATGGCAATGGTGACTTCTTTCCTCTCTCACAATGTCATATAACAAAGTGAACATATACATTTTTGAAAATTGGTTATTTACCATTTTCATCATTACATGCCCACTTTGTGAATGCAAATAAAAGAAAATGCATTTTTATATCATGATGGGTTTTGAAATTTAACATTTATTTATACGTCACTTAAAAATTGAAACGATGATGAAAAGTTTTTGATTTTATATTGATTTATTATATATCGAAAGGATGATAAGAACTCTTTAGATTTCGATTGATTCATGGTCGACTAAAACAATACTTGGAAAATATAATTCTTACTTGTTTTGGTTTCTATGTAAAGTAGGTTGTTCATGTTCTTTAGGAGTTGTTAGATTATTCGTAGTTTAGTGTTTGGTTGAGAGATTTACTCAACTAAGTGACTGTATGGTTAACTTCTATCTTAAACCAATACTTATTGTATATATATGTGATGAAATAGAGGGTAAGTTTTGGTGTGCAAACTAGTTTTTCAAATTGATATCAAAACCCGTATGGGCTTCGGCCTTGGCCCCTCCTGGGTTGAGGGCTAAGGGAAATGGACATGGACAGTGGTATATGTTTTACGCGTGGTTTTATTATGTATTGCTACGTGTGTGTGAAATGAATGCATTTTAGCTAAAGATCTTGAAGATTAGAGTCGTAGAGTAATTTACACCAAATAATTAATAATAGTCTGCAACTCATAGCATTAGAACCATCTATGTGAGGAGCCCAACATTATGCAACAATGTCTGTGGGTGATTGAGCGTTGTGTGGACTATGTATCGTAGTCGATTGTTGTGGGTGAGAGTTGTGTATGGTAAATCGACAATCATGCTTCCTAATTTGCGAGAATTACCCGACCCGCAAGGGTCGACCCGACATTTCGTGCAACAGAGAATCTGCCATGACTACTAACAAGGAGGATGCAAAAATCGTAATTTTGATTCAGAGTGCCCAACTATGGGTTAGAAAACTCTATTGTACAAAATAGCGTGGCAGAGGTTAATGGTGGGATCAACATAGGTGAATAGTGGGATCAACATTATTGATAGGGCTTTTGTCGTCGAAATGTAAAGAGAAACAATATTTTCAAAATTAAACATTATAAAAAAAGTTGGTCAATATTAAACTAACAGTGATCAATGTTATTTCTAATTTAATTTGCATTTTTAATCTTATATCAAATCTAATAATAATTATTTTTAAAATTTAAAATGTTAACAAAAAAACATCCATATTTCATATATCATAAGTAATATTTTATATTTAAGTGTTTCACCAATTTTTGGGGAAAATTTCAATATATACCATACTTTTAAAAAGTGAAACAATACCATCATTAAATGACATTTTGATTTCATAAGGTGACATTTTTACTTAAATTAATTTTATTTTATTGAGTTTTTAACTATTTACTTTTTCTAGCTTTTAGCTATTTTGCTTCTTATAATAACATTAACATAATTTTATATTTCTTCTAACATGGGATTGCTTGATTCTACACGCAGTACCTATGAAACGAATTTGAATGTTAAAATTGCATGGAAGACATTTTTAGACTGCAATGCAAATCAGATATATCTTTTAGTAATAATGAAAGTAACTTTAATTAATATTTAATTAATTTTAATTTATTATATTTTTATGTGAATATTTTATAATTTTCTAACTATGCTTTTTTTTAATTATTTTTTTCAAGATTAAAAAAAAGGAATTGTAAATAATGATATGTTTATATATATTTTTATTTTCGAAATACTTTGGTTTATATATGTTTAGTTTTAAATTACTTTATGAATTTATGAATAATAATATTTTAACTAATTTTAACAAAAAATATTTTTTTATTTTTAGTTATAATGAATTTATTATTTATTATATTTTCTAACTTTTTAACATATTAAACACTTTTCAAACATTTATTTGATCTTATCTCTTAATTTTTTTTATTTAAATTTAATTATTAATTTTTATTATATATTTCTATAGTAAAACTCCATCGATGTTTAATTTCCTTTACGAACAAGAAAATAATTAACTTTTCTTTTCTTATTGAGATGACACATTATTTATTTTTTATTTGTTAATTGTTAGTTTTGGACTCCAAAGCTTGTTATAAGAAGATAGTACTTATTTAAATTTCTTTTAGAAAACCAAATATTTTATGTTTTTTTATCTGGTGTAATTTTTATTATAGTGATAGTAATTAGGTAAGCAAGCAAAGGGTATTGAAGATAGTGAATCACTTATTTAAGATTTTTTTGGAGTATTATTATTTTTTGATTGATTTATTTTTTTGTTGTAGTGATAGTAATTGGCTAAGCAATCATTCAAGCTGTGGTATAAGCTTCATTTGCGATATATGTTGGTTATATATTATCATGTTCGCATTGTTCAGAAAAAATGAAAATTGCAGAGAACTAAGAATTTTGAAAATATGTTCATTAAAAAGTAAGCTCCTCAACTTCCACATATATACAACAATATATCATAGTTTACTGTAAACCTATATTCAGAGTCGGTAATAACTAAAACTAAAAAACTCACCAAAAAGGTATTGAATCGAGTTTCCAACTAGGCAAGGAATTTGAGAAACATGACTTATCGTAATGTATGAAGAGGAAAATGAAAGAGTTAATGTCAACTAAGATAAGGGGAAATTGGTGAAGGATGAGGCATTAATAATGGAAGATAAAGGAGTTGTCCCAAATTCTAAGTTCACATTCAAATTTGTGATTCCAATAAATCATCAACGAATTTTTGAACAAATTAAACCTAAAAATATATTTGAAAACTTTCCAAAACTTATAATAGATAAACTACTGCCTTTTTAATGATCCATGTCTTTCTTCTCCCTCATATTTTGACTTTGTCCCTCTAGAAATATGAAAGGAAATTTGTTGACTAGAATTGCAGGACTTTGGAGAACGCCCTTACTTTTATGATTCAAAAATTGGAGACAAGGGCTTACAATGGCTACTACACTCAGGAAGGTTAAGGAAGAGGAGATTGTATTTCCTACATTCTCTTGGTTCACTAGCAATTGGATACTCTTCTTCGCATTGTTTTAAGATATAAACAGGTGGACAATTATAAACTCCTTGCCAGGCAGGAAGATATTAAACTACTTCCAAAGAATATTCGTTATTGCCTTGATGATATTGATGCCCATCTGAGTATGGTGGAAGGTTATGTGGTGTTAGACTCGGCTTCAGGGGACCTCTCAAACCCTCTTGGAGGCACTATTCTTCCTCCTATTGATAATCCTCAAAATTTTACAATTATCTCTTCATATTAACAATGATGAATTCTTTTGAATTTTTTTTCCTTTTCCAGAAGTATGAATATTAGTTTCTCGTCATGTTTCTAGTTAATAAATCCAGTGATGGTACTATGGGAAAATACTTGGTCAGTCTTCAATGTCTCTTGGTCATAAAGGCTTACTCATGTTTTTTTGTTGGTTGGTTCTCATCACCTTGCTGGTTGGTTCTCATCACCTTATAAGGGCTTGCTTCTAGATTTTTCTTTGTGAATATTGCATGACACTTGTTGGTTACATGTAATGACTTGGACAAATTGTTTCATTCCTTATTTTGTTGGTGGATCGATCCACGATACTCTCGCCTACAAATAGGTTGTTTGGGATTTGGCATTACCCACTTGTGGTGTTGTTCTTTTTGGTTCTCACATACATGTCTACTGTATGTTCTGTTTGGCACTCTAGTTTTTATGTTTTAGTTTGTGGAAGAGCCAATGCTCTAAGCTTTGCATGTTAATGATCTTTGTGGGTTTGATGCCGCTATCTCTTTCAAGGCTTGTATACAAGATATCAATGCAAAATATTTTATATTAATGGAAATCTCTTGCATCAGTTCACAAAAGCAAATGAGTCATGCATTTCAGTAAAATGCATACACATCCACCACCACATTCCACTCACACATTCATTAACTGCTCACGTCGTCTTTTGGAAAAGGTTGAAATCCATCTTGATTCTTTACCCCAACAACATATATCGCATAGCTCTGATTGTTTTTTCACGTAAAAAGAGAAAATCAAGGCAAATAAAAACCATTAAAACTATGGGAAGCATAATCACATTGTGATATTGTCAAGAAAATTTCAAGTTTAAACCTCTGACCTATGATTTGAGGTTAAAGTGAAAACCTCTTATATGAAATAATTTATTTACTATTGATGTTGCTTTTAACCCTTAACAAGGGAGAAAAGTAACAATGTGTAATTTTTTGCATGGAGTCGATGGTTGAGGAGAAGAAATCAGTTAGGTTTGTCTATATTTAGTATTAATTCTACTCTTAACCGTTAAAAATGGAAAAGGGGGAGTAATGCATTCATGTTTGCTCGAGTTGATGATTAAAAAAGATAGTTAACTTTTTATCTTTAACGTCTTTGGTCTGTGCTCACCTTCAAGACATGCTCACTATTAGAATGGACAACTCTTGTATTCACAATGGTGAAAGTACTTTCTGATCTTTTTTCCTTTAATGGGCAAGCAACAACTAATTCGCAAATCTGATCAATAAATGTTGTATGTTGAGATTTTTGGTTTTATTACATTGGGCAAAAATCTCATGTAGGTGACAACAATAGGATTTGTTGCTATATTAGCTTCATTTTGTTGAGGAGGAGTTAATGCATCCTATATTTGTTGTGAGAGAATTTATGAGTCAGTTTTATTCTCTTAGCTATAAAAATATATGCCCGTACAGGATATTGAGATAGTAGAGAGAGTGTGTGAGAAAATAAATTATTGTAATCTACTGTTGAATAATAAGATTGTTGATGCCTCTGTTTTGGTGGACGTAGCCCAGATTGGTTGGGTGAACCACGTTAAATCCTTGTGTTTATATTGTATGATTTTATGTGTTGTGTATGCCTCTAAATTTCCGCTGCGCACTGTTTGCTCCAACAATTGGTATCAGAGCATGTTGAGGAGCGGGTGCGTGTGACAGAGCTACTGAAGGTGGAGTTTTGGCGATTGGCGCGGTTTCGAGAGAGACAGTCACGCCAATTTTAGATAGTGAACGGGCTGGCGCGTTTTAATACTCACGCTAGAGCGCCAATATCTCGATTGGCGCGGATCCCACGGGTTTAAGTGCACCAATTCTGTTACTCTAACCGATTTTGCTTCTGGCGCGGATCTTCTGTTGTGAAGGCAACACCAAGTCGCTTTCGGCGCGCCAAGCGAGGATCGCTTTGGTAAAACTGCAATTTTGTTATTTGTTTTTTATTTGTAATCTGCAGTTTGTACAGCAGAGGGATTGTATGATAAGGTAAAGGCAGCATAGTATAAGGCAAAGGCATTTTTTATATATTAACTTTATTTACTAAAAGTTGGAATTGGAGATTGTTTGTTTGATACAATATGGCAAAAACTCAAAGTGCTCATTTTGAGATCGAGAAGTTCAATGGCAAAAACAACTTTGAGATCTGGAAAGTGAAGATGTATGATCTGCTTGTGCAACAAGGCGTGGCAAAGGCGTTGTTGGGAAAATCCAAACAGCCTTACAACATCACAGATGATGAGTGGAGTGAATTGGATGAAAGAGCATTGAGTGCTATTCGACTGTGTTTGGCGGATGATGTTTTGTTTAACATCGTGTCGGAGAAAACTGCTACTGGTTTGTGGACAAAGCTTGATATGCTATACATGAAAAAATCCTTAACCAATAGGATTCTTCTGAAGCGACAGTTGTACAGTTTGTGAATGAAGGAAGGTACATCTATTACTGATCATTTGAATACCTTTAATACTCTCCTGGTGCAATTAGAAAGTATAGAAGTAAAATTTGAATCAGAAAGTAAAGCTATAACTTTATTGTGCTCGTGCCCGAGTCATGGGATCATTTTGTTACTTCTATAAGTCTTAGTTCATCAGAAACCCCTTGAGTTTGATGATGTAGTTGCATCTTTATTATCTGAAGAAACAAGGAAAAGGTCAAATTTAGAAACCTCTACATCAGAAGCAATGATGGTCAGAGGTCGTTCTAAAGAAAGACGCTTCAGTAGGCACATCGACTTGCGTTCAAAATCTAAAGGGAAGAAGAGTAAGGTAAAGTGTTGGTTTTGTGTCAAATCGGGACATTTGAAGAAGGATTGTTGGAAGAGACAGCAAACTTCTAAAGAAGACTCTTCGACAGAGAAGAAAGAAGCAAACACGACAGATACAGGCTCGACATCTGGTTCAGGTATGAGTGATGAAGTGTTATCAGTTAATTTGTCTAATCATGATCAACATTGGCTATTAGATTCTGGTGCATCAAATCACATGTGCATTCATAGAGAATGGTTTAAGACGTATAAATCAATTAATGATGGATTCGTTTACATGGGAAATGATGTCACATGTAATATTGTGGGAATTGGAAGCATTCAGCTGCAAATGTTTGATGGGACAACTAAAATTTTAACTGATGTAAGACATGTACCTGAGTTAAGGAAAAATCTCATTTCACTAGGAGCACTTGACACAAATGGATATAAAACTGTTATTCAAGGTGGAGTAATGAAAATCTATAAAGGAATTTTACTAGTAATGAAAGCAAAGAAGGTTGGAAATCTTTTTCAGTTAGAAGGAAGAACAGAGTCAGATCATGTTTCTACAGTGTCTGAAAATGACAGTAGTTCTATTCATTTATGGTATCAAAGGTTGGGCCATATGAGCGAAAGAGGTTTAAAGATTTTGTCTGATCGTAAGTTACTTCCTAATCTAAAGTCTGACAAGTTAGATTTCTGCAAACATTGTCTGTTTGGGAAACAAAGCAAGCATAAGTTTAAAACTGGCAAACATACTAGTAAGGAATCCTTGATTATATCCATTCTGATGTTTGGGGTCCATCCCCTACAACCTCATATGGAGGTTCGTCATATCTTGTATCTTTTATTGATGATTTCTCTAGAAAAGTGTGGGTCTATATGTTAAAAAGAAAGTCTGATGTATTTACAGTTTTCAAACAGTTTAGAGCATTAGTAGAAAATATCACTGGAAGAACCATTAAATGTTTAAGAACTGACAATGGTGGTGAGTTTACTTCAAAGGAATTTGACACTTATTGCAAGGAAGCTGGGTCGAACGACATAAAACCACTGTATATACTCCTCATCAAAATGGCGTTGTTGAACGCATGAATAGGACTCTTTTAGAGAGAGCAAGGAGTATGCTGAGTAACGCCAATTTGCAGAAGGAATTGTGGACAGAAGCGGTGGATACAACTTGTTATGTGATAAATCGATCACCATCAACGACGATAGGATGCAAAATTCCTCAAGAGGTATGGAAAGGTCATCCTTGTGATTATTCTAAACTAAGAGTTTTTGGTTGTGATGCATATGCTCTAGTGCCGAAACATCAACGTTCTAAATTAGATCCTAAATACAAAAGATATATCTTTGTTGGATATGGTGATGGGACTAAGGGATACAGATTGTGGGATCCTACTACTCACAAGATCATCATCAATAGAGATGTAAAATTTAATGAATCCTCTCTTGTACAGTTATATGTAGATAATAAACTGAAACAGGATAATGTATCTGACTTTCAACACATTCAATTTGAAACCAGTTCTGATGATAGTCAAGATGAACATAGTTCAGATGCAAGTCATGAACAAGTTTCGGATACAGATCATGAACAAGGTTTAGATGTAGATCATGAACATGTCTCAGATGTTGATCATGAAGAAGTTCCTATAGATAATAATCAGTCAATTATGGAAGTACCAGAAACATCTTTAAGGAGGTCTACAAGAATGAAACATCCTCCTAAAAGGTATGATGATTATGTTACTTCAGTTGCTTTTACCGCTAACGATGATGAACCTCTGTGCTATCAGGAAGTTGTAGAAGGTTATAAAAGTGAAAAGTGGAAAGCAGCTATGAAGGACGAAATGATGGCCTTAGACAAGAATGGCACATGGAATCTGGTAGAACTTTCGAAAGACAGGAAAATTGTGGGATGTAAATGGGTTTTCAAATTGAAAAGGGGTGTTAATGATATAGAGGGCAGGTACAAAGCGAGGCTGGTCGCAAAAGGTTTTTCTCAGAAAGAAGGCATTGACATTCATGAGATTTTTTCACCAGTTGTAAAAATAGTTTCAATTCGAATTGTATTAGCATTAGTCGCTTTACTTGATTTAGAATTACAACAACTAGATGTTAAAACTGCATTTTTACATGGAGACTTAGATGAGGAAATTTACATGGAACAACAGGAAGGGTTTGTTCAACATCACAACAAGAAATTTGTTTGCAGGCTCAAGAAATCATTGTATGGTCTGAAGCAGTCGCCTCGACAATGGTACAAGAAATTTGATTCTTTCATGATGAGTCAAAACTATATAAGAAGTGAATATGATAATTGTGTTTACTTTAAGCAATTAAGTAATGGCATGTTCATTATCTTAGTGTTGTATGTTGACGATATGCTTTTAGCAAGCAAAAGCATAATAGCGATCAACAGGTTAAAGGCTCAGATGGCAAGGACATTTGATATGAAAGATCTAGGAGCAGCAAGACAAATTTTGGGCATGGAGATTTTCAGAGACAGGAGTAATGGTAAGCTGTGGCTATCACAACAGAAGAATATTG